>CM060950.1:52273540-52381040 GCA_030765055.1 Mantis religiosa | reverse complement strand
AACTTAACATAAATAATAGCAACATTTACATTTTCTACACGAGGTCTGTTCTGAACCACATTATTTCTAATGCTACTTTCAGAAGAGAAGCAAAACAGCTTATATGTAAATTACATCCATAAAGCTATTGATAACCATGGGGACTTCTTTTACCATAAATCAGAAACCTTTGTTATAAAATGGTTTGATGCAAACACAAGGCAAACGACGGAACCAAAGTAAGGACGGAACCAAAGTAAATTGGGTAAAATAGATAGGACTATTGGAACATTCACTACTTGATATTAAATTATAAAGCTAATATTTGGTTTAATAAAACTAAGTACATAAATTTTTACTACTTAGGTATCGTCAACAGCCTTCATTATTAATGTAATATTTTTATGTGTATTACCTATAAAGATCTAAACACACATCAGCTTGTGTGAATGACGAAGAAATGTATCAACAATAATTATAGCAGTATTGTTTAATATACTGTTGCAATATTTCTTCAATAAGTTAATAATGAACAGCGCCAGACTCTTGAAATTTTAGCCGTTAATAGATGTTATCTTAGTGTATCTGAGATGATGATAAAGTCAACAATATTCATTGTGGTGCCAATTTACCTAAGTACTAAACTTAAGGTGTTTTCAAAGGCCCAATCTCGTCAATAGTAAATTTACAAATCTCTTATCATCTCAGAAGTCGTTAAGCTTGTCATATTGGTTTTTTTTTTTACAGAAAGTGAATCACTGCATTAAAAGTTCGCTGAGCTCTTTTAGTCAGAAAAGCGTATTTATAAAAAAGAAATCAATTTTCTGTGCTATACCACCACTCGACTATAATTATTTAAGAATTATGCATTTTAAGTAGCTACACATCTGATCAATAACGTAGATCCACACCAGCACTGGGAGATCTCTTTTAACGTACCAAGATTTAATTTAGCTATATTCAGTAGTTTCTTAGAAAACAGGTGGTTTACATAAAAATGTTATTCATACAAAAGAAGCTATACAAAGTAAATTTGGAGGCAAAAGAACACATAAGTTTACCAAGAAACAAACAATATGACCTAAGCATATAGGAGCCTATAAATAGAACAGCAATGCAAATTTGTAGAAGATTTTCTAAACTTGGGAAGGGTTAAGTTTACCTCATTACTTCAGTATGTGTCTGTCAGCTACGATTCTTTTCCCGCAAAGTATTGTAGAATCCACAATACAACATGACAGATTCATTGTTGTCATTAATATAGGACGCACAAATACAAAAGTGCGTGTTTTTTATTATTTTCACTATGCAATTAAAATCTATGCAAGATTGGCTCACCCAGAGCAGGTGTGGAATAGTTATATGAAATATCTGCTGTCATTGAAAACCCAATAAACAATAAAAAAAACATCACGACAGATTTTTTGTAATTAACAGGAACACCAAATGAGAGAGAATGGTGTCCTGGCGAATGTTTAACTTTCAGCTCTCTGTTCTGTGAATATAATGAGCTTAACATTAAATCCAATTGATATAAAATTTAGTCCAGTTATATATCGTGCAATCTGTAAGTTTACTTTTGTTTACTATCCACTATAAAACCTAAAATATAAGTCTTGAAAACTGAGTAATTTTCACTAATGTTTTCCCTTGGCTGGCAATAGCGAACGGACACTTCTTTTCTCTAGGAGTTTCATTATATGACAAAGGGAACCATTCTATCAATTTATCTTTGATGAAAACATAATTATGTAACATTTTATTTGCGTACCATAATAAAATGCTAGCATGGAGATAAGAAATCCTAAAATCAGGGGCTTATTATATATGAAAACAACCACACAAATCCTTTTCATGCCGATAACGTGACTGCAGTCACACCACTATGAAAAATAGTAAATGATATAAACTATCAGCTACCAAATTTAGATATGTGGAATGTGTTATTACATACAGACGTCACAAATATAAGCTTTTGTGTCCCAGCCTCTCCAAGCTGCATGAGTACAGTTTGTGCATTTAGAGCACTTGCTGCATAGCTCGTTAATTTTAGAAAAGCTATACAGAGAAAGGGTAACTATCACTTTATTTTAATAACATTTTGCAACATCAAGTTTTTAAAATCATAATCAATATCTTGATATAGTATTTCAACTTCCCTTTCCTCTTATTCTGAAGAACTGAAGTCTGTCTTACTTCTTGCTGTTTCTTCTTGTTCGCTTCTTTTGTTTGAAGTCTTTGTTTCATAGAAGAAGCTGTAACTGTAGCATCTAACAATCTATTAAGGTGTCCGGCATTATCTAGCACTGGGCGGTCAATCGCCTTTGGCCTACGATGACATCATAGAAATGATGGCGATAAGCAATCGTGAAAACTTGTTAATAAAAATAATCTACGCTTACATATATAATTCAAAATGTTCCTCTTTAAAAACACAGACCCTAGAAGAAGAAACAGATAAGGTAACTAACACATAGTTTTAGTTGATTTTGCAGACCCTGTTATAACCAAATTGCAGGAAAGGATAAACGCGACTTAACACAGAGAACACTGTTCACAATGACTAATTTTGCTCCAGGTAGTTCCCAAGGAAATCGAGATTGCAAAACCAGCCAACATACCTGTAGCTCTAACGGAATATTTTGGAAAGTGATGTTCAGCATTTCCTACCGGCTCGTCACTACCCCATTCCCCTGCTGCAAAAGGGTTTCTGAAGCGCCTAGCGTAGCTCAAAGCTTTGCGCTTTCACTGTCTATGTAGAGCCGGTCACCTGGGTAAAGGTATGCTACTCGTATAAATCCCAACGAAAAAAGGGATATTTTAGAGAGCGAAATTAATAGAAACTGACAAAACGAGTCATTCAGTTTAGACTATCGGGTCAGTATGGGCAAAATCTCCCACCATAAATAAACAACAGTTGTGGTAGTATCATACCAAAGCAAGAGTGAACGTATTTTTATCATAGCGGAGTCTATTTGTATTATTGTTTCCAAGAGTACAAAACTGGTGATGAGATGACATTAGCAAATCGTTATCCTTACCTGGGTGCCTTTCATAGCCTAACTGTTCTGCCTATGAATTATCTGAATATCTATAGTTTGATTTCTGAAGCTAAACCTTGTCACCAACTGATAATTTGATCACCTCTTTTGTTCGCAGCAGGCCGCACATGGCTACCACTACCAACGCTCCAGCTCCTACTGAAGCAGCCACCCCATAGGTACTGTTCCTGTAATACCTGGGAGTTTTGAGTAACAGACAAAGCATGGAATTTTAATAACTTCTGAATTTGTGAAGGTGAACTAGAAAATGTATATTTGAAATGTTAAATAAATGTTAAGTGTTTACTTACTTCAATTACTGTGGTAGACTCTTCTAATTTTCCTCAGTCGAAGAGGTGGAGCCTGAAAGACAATGTTGCACTGTGCAAGGACAACAATACGCTAAACTGTGTGGAAGTTACCAGTCTTTATATTACACTCAAGTGCCAAGGATAGCATTTACTGCGTACCCTGAAAACCCATTTTTATAGTCTACATTATACTAAATATTCCACCGACAGTCTTCTTCATTCCTGCTTTTCCATCATACCCTTCCCTAGCTTTTACAGTTAAGTGTTTGGAGTCATAACCATATAATACATAATAGCATGTTACTGTTCAGCATCAGACATTTGTAATCAAACCAACCCGAGTAGAACTCTTTCAAGGGCTGAAGTGGATCATTGTTAGGAATCATGCTTTTGAGTAAGTTAGATGTGACTTTTCGTTGTTCCTCACCTTTCGCCTCTCTCCTAGCACCACCCGTGGTTCATATGCTAATGAATGTGTAGTAATTTGAAATAAATTAATTAAGAAATGTGCTCACCTAAAGCTGTTTCGGAAGATTCTCAGACAGTTGCATAATGTTACTTGTGTGAAATTTTTAAAATTTTTCTTGTCAAACATAAAAAAATTTATCCTCCCTAAAGATATTGACTTTGTGGCTATGATTTATAGTGGATTTTAACCCCCCCCCCCCTTCACAAAAAAAAAAAAGAAATCTAACACTCTGAACGATATGGGACATTGGTTCCTTTAGTGTTTTCTGTAAACCTCTTGAGCTGTTGGAAGTCCAAATTGTAATTTTCTGGGCTTTCTTTCATTAATATTCTAACGGGAGAAGTTTTAGTTTTCTTATGTGTATTTTGGGCTTTCTTTGCTTTTATATTGCTTGAGTGATCTTGGTTGCTGTCTACCGATGAGTCTGAGAGATATTGTTGCTCACTTTCTGAGTGGTGTCCTGTAGTGCATACAGGTCTTTAAGAGAAGTATCCTTATATTCCTTTTCTTTATTTCATAAATCTGAGCTGCCTCCACAGGAGTTGGATTTTTTGAAATTGCCAATTCTGATACTGATATGCATTCAGCTATTGAGATTTATTTTATTCCCATCAGTTAAATGACCATTATAATCTTCACTGATTGGTTCTTACTTTGTAAAATTCTTTGGTTCCATTCTACTCATGTTTTTTAAGATTTGCATTCTTTATGTTTTCCGGATTTCTTAGTGAGAAGGAGATTGATTCCAAGGACGATTTGCGTTGCTTCCAAAAATGTCCGTCCATTTTGCAAAGGAAGCAGGTCAGGGCATCTGATGAAAAGTAAATCCAGTATGTGGTTTCTTCAAATTCTATTGTCATGGATTCAAGCAATATATAAAAAACATCAGGTTTTCCTTAAATTTGTCGGCTAAAGTTCATTATATGGGTATACCTGGTATAGATTCCCTGCTCTTATGTAGGAAATTGCAGGAGCTGTTTCAATACCTTTTTGGAAAGATTTTCCTCAGTCGCATGATTTGAAATCACCGGGCACACATGAGATATTATAGTCCTTTTAATTTTAGTTAGTAGAAATCTGATTTCAAAGGATATGTCATTAATTTTGCTCTTAGAAATTATTGAGGTTATGTTTTCCATTAAGATTTTGTTTGTCAAGTAGATGCAAACTCTGTTGTTAGAAATACGTGATAGGAATATAATACTTGTGGGAATAACTAATTTACCAAGATCTGATACACATTCTTTCTGTGATAAACTGTCATTCGCTTCAAAAACTTAAGCTTGTTTTGTATTTTTATTTAGATTGAGCAATTGAAGTATAACCGGCTGTGGTTGAGGGTTGCTATTGTTCTTCTTGCTGTTTTCCTTTTTTCCCCAAGAATTTGCGTGGTAGACCTGATTTTGCAAACTGTTATCAGCCATACTGAGGCTGATACTGTTCACTGCTGAAATACCTGCGATCCGTAGTTTTTCTTAGTTATGTCTTAATTATAAATCAATAAAAATACGTTTAGCAGGTCATATAACGAAAGGAAATATGTATCTTTACTCACAGAGCTCAGTTTGTTAGAGTACTGCTTCCATTTGTGTTGAAAGGCTCAGTTATTGTTTGTATCCAGGGAAAATACTACTCAAACTTCGAAACTAAACCTATAGTTACACACCATATGAAGTCCACAGCCTTCTAGCCTATATTGTACTTATATCTAAGATCGAATATTTTTAAGGTGCCTATGAAAGAGTAGGGACAGTTTCTTAGGGCTTTTATGATATTCAACCTTAGTGGTATTGAAACATTAAAATGCATTCGAAGTTCCAGACGTATTAACAACAATCCCGTGGAAAACAATAAAGTTTACATAGGTTCATTTAACATCAACCTAGAAGACCGACGTGCATTCCAGGGTACCTCAGGTTTAATGATGAGTACTGATTATAGTACTAACTTTAATTCCTGATAACAAAGGAAGTATGAAACCCATTATGCCAAATCGGCACTAAGAATTTATTGTAAAATGTGTAAATGTATTAAAATGTCTGACTAGATATATTTTAGATCATGCTAGATGCATGATAATAACTCAAATTTTTACTGTAGAGGTTAGAAATATAGTTACTTAAACCTTTTATACTATTGGGAAGCAAGATTTACTTTAAGTCAAAAAAAAAAAAAACATGGATGATATAAGAAAGAGCCATACGGTTATTATGGTTGAAAACAGTTTTTTTTTTCAAAAGGACGATCTACCATTTTGTTACACAGGTAAAAGAAAGGGAATTTTCATTTTGCAGCAAATGGAATTATGATAGTAACCGAATAAACAGTCATTGTAAAAACTACTTCACATATCAACTAAATAGTAACCATTTATATTATATATGTAGCTCAGTACCATTAACTGAGGTATTAATTCATTTCAGAAATATAACTTTACGTCCTTATAACACTGTTTACTTAATGTCCACATTTTTAAAATTTTAATTCGTGACAGTTTGCTTTGTTTTAAATTTTATTGTAAATTTAGGATATTCTAGACCCATATCCGAACATGGCTAGTCACAGGTTTGTTCTTCTACCTGAATTTTATTTAACATTTTCACAAGAATGAAAACACATGTCATTGTGTTTGTCAAAACAATTTATCGTCTTCATCATCTTCACAATCATCGTTATCTGACAACCGGTAAATAAATTCGGTCATTATAAAATCGTTTTCCTGATAAATAATATACATTAGAAAATAGCAATAGTGAATAGAAACTTAAAGCGCTATGTTGAAGAATTTTAGTGTAAAATTTCAATTGAAGACAAATTGAGCCATAATAAATGATATCTTCGCTTCTTCGAGCAGAAAATACTTCCCTATCTACCATCTAGGAATAGATACTTTTACAGAAAACGTTTGCACCTGTAACCACGTCTACTGCAGTTATACTTCTTCCTCCTCCCTTTGCTCCATTTTGAAGTAAGCTCTTAATTTTGTTTTGAAAATATTTTAAATCTAACAACGATGATTGTTGGACTTGGACTGCCTTTTTGGGCTCCGGCCTTTCCCTACGTTCTCTTATTCGCTAAAGTGTTTCCCATTAGGAAATCATTGATCGTATCTAGTAATGAAGCTCAGAATAATCCAAATATTTCCCAGAAAATAGATTCATTATTCCTTCTTTTGTAAAATTGTGCCTTAGATATTGTTAGACCTCACAATATAACCCTTGACAGTGCGGTCTACGTCACCCTTTCTTTACCTATGTTCATTTATTAGATCGCGGCAAGTTTTTCTCGATACGGTTCCACCTGGCAATGTAGATATTTAAAACGAAATGATTTTTAAATATCATTTAAAGTTCAAAATTGAAACTATATAATTCATATTTCACTACATCCAGTTGTCTCATCACTGTGGTAGATAATTTAAAACTATATTCATATTTCGCACTCTAGTACGTTTGCCCTTATGGTTAAGTGGCAATGAATTTACAAACAGTTATGAATTCAGACGTTAGTTACATTCAAAGCAACCGCCTTTTCTTTATGACGTTTTTTGTGTTATAATTGCCATTAGTATGTAAGATAACCCACAACAACTATCATTTAGTGCACTTAGAGTATATAGACCTATGATGCCATTCAGTTACCTAAATGCGGAGTAACTTAAAGCAAATTAACCATGAAAAGACACTGGTTCCATGAAAGCGACAGAGGAAGATAACATTTGATTTATAAAATACTGACAAGTGAATTTTTCATCAATGCGTCACATAAATTCGCCTCGAGTAATGGTATAAAAGGTGTTATACTACAAATAATTCTTAGAACTTAAAGCTCCAAGTACATTCTTAGAAGTCAGAAGTACAAGGTAAGTGTTGGATATTAACCTAGATCCTAGATGATATATAATATTTGGAATTGGTGAATGCATCCTTTTCACAAATATCTAGTTATTTAATTTTACTGGAGAGCCAGGCACCATTGTAAATAATTCTCTTGCCCTCATCGCCTCTGTAGCGTTGTGGTAGCGGGCCGGCCTCATATTTGGGAAGTCCCGAGTTCGGATCTCGGTCAAGTTGAGTTATCTGAAAAATCTTTTATCCGGTATTCTACTTTTTCTTTTAATTTACTGCTTCCAAAGTCGAGACTTATCTAACGATGAATGAAATGGGTGAAATAATGCCAAATGTGTCAAAGGTCGATAAAACTTGGAGCTACCCAATATTCGTCTTTCAGGATAAGGAAAAATGCCGGAAAAGACCATAACCAGGTAACTCGGGACCTTTTGAACGCGAGTCAGACAAGCTAACATCTACGCTACCAAGGTGGGCTATGCTTCCTTTTCCTGATAGTTGAATATCACGTAACACTAGGGAATACGTTTATTTCGAAACAAAATAGGCCATCTCTTATACAAAACGACTCACTCACTCCGAAAACGAACCTCCTTATTTTTTTTTATTTTACTTTTACATATCGGACGATGAATGGATTGGGTGAAATAATGCTGGAATGAGCCCAGGGTCCGCAGCGCTTAGAATTACCAGACATTCGTCTTTCACGATAGGGAAAAATCCCTGGAAAAAACTTTTTCAGGTAACTCACACTGACCGAGATTCGAACTCGGGACCTCTTGAACCCGAGGCTGGCATGCTATCATGGGCCTCTAATAGTGCTAAACAAATCAACTCTAGCGTCTTCACATAAATGTTTTGGCTAATGAAGAATTTTGTTGAAGTTTTAGACAAAGGAAGAAATGCATTTGAGTATTTAAGGAGTATTTTTCCCAAAATAAGTGAATCTAAATTCCAGGAAGTTAATTTCTTCTGTCCTCAAATTAGGCTCTTCTAAAAACAGTGTTTTCTAAATCTAAGCTTAAACATTTTGAACTGGCAGCATGGAAATAGTTTAGGTCAATTGTGAAAGGCTCATTGTGCAACAGCATGGAAGAAAATTCCCAAACTTAATCCTCAGAACAGTGAAGGGGCTACAAGGAAATTGGTTGCTGCACGTCACTTAAATCCACATTTTGCACACACAACTTGATAGTTTTCCTAGGAGCTGTAAGTGGTGAGCAAGCTGAGCGTTTTCACCAGGACAGTTGTGAGATGCAAAGAGGTTACCAGACTAGCACGGATGCAGCCATGTTGGGAAACTATTTTTGGTTCCTCAAACGGGGGAGAGCATACCAATACAAGAAAAAATCAACAGTTAAACACTTCTGAGATCATTGGAGAATATGGTTTTGCCCGGTACCTTTTATTGATTTATATTAATTATTATTATTATTATTATTATTATTATTATTATTATTATTATTATTATTATTATTATTATTATTATTATTATTATTATTATTATTATTATTATTATTATTATTATTATTATTATTATTATTATTATTATTATTATTATTATTATTATTATTATTATTATTATTATTATTATTATTATTATTATTATTATTATTATTATTATTATTATTATTATTATTATTATTATTATTATTATTATTATTATTATTATTATTATTATTATTATTATTATTATTATTATTATTATTATTATTATTATTATTATTATTATTATTATTATTATTATTATTATTATTATTATTATTATTATTATTATTATTATTATTATTATTATTATTATTATTATTATTATTATTATTATTATTATTATTATTATTATTATTATTATTATTATTATTATTATTATTATTATTATTATTATTATTATTATTATTATTATTATTATTATTATTATTATTATTATTATTATTATTATTATTATTATTATTATTATTATTATTATTATTATTATTATTATTATTATTATTATTATTATTATTATTATTATTATTATTACTACTACTACTACTACTACTACTACTACTACTACTACTACTACTACTACTACTACTACTACTACTACTACTACTGATAGTTAGGCACTGGATCGAATAAGCACGTTAGAAGGAGCCTTGCCACCTGTAAAATATATTTTTTTAAATTTTGATGTAAGACAATCTGAGGATCAAACGTTTAGTGTCGACTCCATGGAATTGTATCAAATTTAACGCACATTGCCTTATGATATAAAGGAAATAAAAAAAAAAACATCTTTGCCACCTCCCCTCCCTGGTTTTAATGCCCCAGTACTGCTACTAGTACCTCATTTTTGTCTTATTTCCAAATTTTCCTTCCCTCCTGCGCCTGAAACATGATGGACTCTCTTATACCTGATGTGGACCATTTTGAAAAGTATGCCTTAAAGCCACCTAGGTGAAATAATTCTGAATACCTTCCCTTCCGCCGCTCACCGAGGCCTGAAGTTTGTTCATTGGCTCCTGAACGTATGAGAGAGAGAGTGTGTGTGTGTGTGTGTGTGTGTGTGTGTGTGTGTGTGTGTGTGTGTGTGTGTGTGTGCGTGTGTTTGTGTATTTGTGTGTGTGTGTGTATGTGTGTGTGTGTGTGTGTGTGTGTGTGTGTGTGTGTGTGTGTGTGTGTGTGTGTGTGTGTGTGTGTGTGTGTGTGTGTGTGTCGGTATTCTTCGAAGAAAATGACGCTTAGCCAGCGCATTTTTCCTAATTATAAGGTGTCTCTGACAATTTTAGATGAAGAAAACGGTATAGGAATAACAAAGTCATTCAGTCTGCGTGTCATCCATTTATCCTGCCAAGGGACAAATGATGCGCGCTGCATGTTTCAGCTTGTATTTTAACTCATATGATCATTTGGAATATATAACCAAGTGATCTGCTATTATAATGTCTTATATATGGTTACAGCCCTGAAGAAGAATGTCAGCTTACATATTAATTTTCCTTCTGATGGCTGTTATAGCTTGCTATAGGTAAGTATTGCTTATTTACATCTGTAGTTTTTATAAGGAAAATGGGTAACAAATAGAATCATCGGGAACCATTAGCAATTTTGTAATTTTAGGATAATACTTCTTTAGAATTTTGGTTCGGAATTTTAGCAGATACTATAACTTCCTCGTGTGCTTCGTTTTCCATGGACTGTTCTATTATATTTATGAGCAGCTTGTCCTGTATCTCAAAATTTCAATATCAAAATACTAAAATGAACTTGTAATATCTGCGCTTTAAAGGGTAAGATAATTTTAAATAATTATTTTAAAGTGAAAGGCAGCATACTATTTTGTGACTGCTGTTTTGGAATTCCGTAGCAGCGTCCACTAAATATTGCCAATTAATCTCTCAGAAGACCTCAGAAAAATAGACAGTAACAAAACTGTAAACAGTTAAGAATAGAGTGAAGTTTGACTTCGACTGCAACATGTACAGTTTAACCATTTAACTGCTTCGGAACTGTGTGTTCATTGCTGGTTGCTTCGTCGTCTTCCTTCTGATGATGGTAGTGAATTACTGTAACATAAGGTTCTCCTACACTTTTTACTCTTATCTCAGGTTCAGTTCAGAAAAGGAATTCTACACTTGTATTTTCTCTTTAACCGTAACTTGTTTTAAGTGGTTCGCAGCTGTTTGTTTTACGTCAGTTTAAGCAATATTGTGATTGGTTTATCACAATGGCTCAATATAAGTGCTCTCATATCTCTCACGCCTATATTCCACGACACAAGTGGATTTTCTGTTACCATTCCGGCCTTTCTCTGTCTCTTTACAGTCTCTGCCACTTTGACTCACTAGCAACTCTTTCGGCTATGGATGAATATTGCAGTTCTTTGGGTAAGGTTGAAGATTTCTCCATCTGAAGATGACTTCAGGCATTCAATTACTATATGACTTTCTACACCTAGCTGGCCCCATTTACTATATCATGTAACATGTTTTTACACTTATATAATACGTCTTACATTAATATGCTGGTATTTACACTGATGCACCAGTATTATAGCTACAGAACCATTCACAAACAGATGTAATTTAAGATAAATAAAATGAAGATTTCCATTGTTCACACGAGGTCTTCTTTGAACCACATTTCTTCAAATGTTACTTTCAGAAGAGAAGTAAAACTGCGTATATGTAAATTAAATATGTAAAGCAATTATTTATTACAGGAACTTCTTTTACCAGAAATCAAAGAGCTTTGTAAAGAGCTTTGTTATGACATGGATTGATGCAAATACAAGAGGAAGTGTTAGTATTTCAGTATTTGTAAGGACGGAACCAAAGTAAATTGGATAAAATAGATAGGACTGTTGCAACATTCACTACCTAATATTAAATTATAATACTAATATATGGTTTAATAAAGCTAAATATGTAGATAAAATTTTGCTGCTAAGGTTTCCTTAACAGCTTTCATTAATAATGTAACGTTTCTGTTTTGTATTATTTGGAAGGATCTAAACACACATCATCCTGTGTGAATAACGAAGAAATTTACCAACAATAATTATAGCAGTAATGTTTAAAATAATGTGACAATATTTCTTCAATAAGTTGCGGCAGTTCATTCTCTCGCTTCACGGCTGTACGCACCTGGGTTCGACGTCGGGAGTCCTTCCTCGATCTCCTCCTCGTCGTCGGCTGCTTGCTTCACCCTTTGCTCCGGCTGCTGACTCCTGCATGAACTCTTTTTGGGTTCTCATGGTGTTAAGGTTGAGACAACACAAACATACGATAATCTCTGAACTGCTTTACTTTGTCCTTACACTTGTGGAATCTGGGCACCTTCAAATAACTGCACTTTCGGCGGACATTTTATAATACATTTTACTGGACGCGGCACGTCGTCGGACACACCAGACGGATGCGTACAATACACTGGACTGCAATGAGCAATGAGGTCTCTATGGGAGTTTCTACCCTCTTATATAAACAGCATGGCGTCACAGGGAAAACTAACGGAATATTGACCTGTGTAACGGTACAACAAAATATACAGCATTCCACTCTATTGTCTAACATCCGCTGTTTCTAGACTGTCGCCCGGGAGTGCAGTGTTTCTCGCGTATTTCTGCCCAGGTTCACGTTACAAATTTTACATCAAATATATACAATCTCACTTTCACAAACATAGCCAGTTACAGTTCTCAAATTTATGTATAATTATTAAACATATTACATAATTAAATGAATAATTGATCCAAGTACCAAAGTTCCAGTTTCAAAGTTAATAATGAACAGTGGCAGAATTTTCAAAGCTGAACCATTCCTACATATAATCTTAGAGTAACTGAAATGATACTAAAATCAACAATATTCAATGTACTGCTAAGTTTCCTCAGTGGTAAACCTAAGGGAATATCAAACACACAATCTCGTCAGTAGTAAATTTACAACTCTATTATCATCTCATAAGCCGTCAAGCTTATCATATTGAACTCTTCACAGAAAGTGAATTACTCCATTAAAAGTTCTCTGAGCTCTATTGGACAGTAAAGCGTGTTCATCAAAAGAAAATCACTTTTCTGTGCTATACCACCGCTTGTCTAAAATTGATTAAGAATTATTTATTTTAAGTAACAAAACACATTCTCAAGACCAACGTAAATCCGCACCAGAATTGAGAGATTTATTTTAACATCTCAAGATTTCATTTAGCTATCTTCAGTAGTTTCTTTGAAAACAGCTGGTTTATATAAAAAAGTTATTCACACAAAAAGAGGCTGTTCAAATTAAAATTGGAGGGGAAAGGACACATGTTTATCAAGAAAGAAACCACATGAACTCAGCGTATAGGAGCATATATCCCAAAATTTTGAAGGGTTAAGTTTACCTCATTACTTCACCGTGTCAGCTATGGTTGCTTGCCGGTAGAGTAAGACAAAGTCCACAATGCAAAACTGAAGATGCAGTGTTGCCATTAAGGTTATATTTAGAGTTTAAACATTGTGCCTGCACTGTTAAAATATATTAAGATAAACAGACAATTCTATAATGTAGGATTCATAGACACGAATGTGGGTGTTTTTTTTGGTGATTTTCGCTACGTAATTAAAATCTATGATAGTTTGCGTCACCCAGAGCTGGTGTGGAACAGTTATATGGAAAATCTGCTTCCTCTGAATTAAGAAAACCCTATAAACAAGCAAAAACATCAGCACAAGTTTATTGTAAAAAGCGCGGACTCCAAATAGCGGAGAGTGAGGGAATGGTAACGCTTAAGAATTTTCTCTCTGTTATGTGAATATAATGAACCTAACATAAAAGTCAATTGATATAAAATGTAATCTAGTTATATGTCTTGCGATCTGTAATTTTACTTTTTACTATCGAATCAAAAAAAACTAAAAATAAAACTATTTTGAAAACTAGACAATGTTCAGCAATTCCTACCTTTGCTATTCTCTAGGAGTTTCATTAAATGACAAAACATAATTGACAAAAGCATAATTATATAACATTTCCTTTACGTATCACATTAAACTACTAACATGCAGATAAGAAATTCTTGAATCAGGGACATATTATTTATAAAATCACCTACATAAGTACTTTTCACGCTAGTAACCTGATTGCAACCACACCACTATGAAAGATAGTAAATGATAAAAACAATTAGCTACCAAATTTAGGTGTGAGGAATGTGTTATTGAATACAGAATGTGTTATTAAATACGTCACAAATATAGGCTTTTGTGTCCCAACCACTGCCAGCTGAATAAGTACACTTTGTGCATTTAGAGCACTTGTAGCAGAGCTCATTTATTTTAAAAAGCTCTACACACAAAGGGCAAATATCAGTGTACTTTTAAAGTCCTTTGGCACATCAAGCCTTTTACAATCATCATTGATATCTTGGTATAGTATTTCAACCTCCCTTTCCTCCTCTTCTGAAGAACTGAACTCAGCCTTACTTTTTGCTGTTTTTCCAGCTCTCTTGGCCTTTTCAAATTTCTGTCTAATAGCCGTTTTCATTCTTGCTGTTTCTTCTTGTTCGCTTCTTTTCTTTGAAGTCTTTGTTTCATAGAAGAAGATATAACCGTAGCATCTAACGATCTATTAAGGTATTCGTCAATATCCAGCACCGGGCGGTCAATCGCCATTGGCCTACGGTGACATCATAGAAACATCGCGATAAACAATCGTGAAAACTTGTTAATAAAAATAATTTATGCTTACAAATATATTGTAAAATGGTCCTCTTTAAAAACACATACACTAGAAGAAGAAACAGATAAGGCAACTAACACATAGTTTTAGTTGCTTTTGCAGGCCCTGTTACAACCAAATCGCTGGAAAAGATTAAGGCGACATAACACAAAGAACACCTTGTTCAAAATGAATAATTTTGCTCCAGGTAGTTCCTAAGGAAATTACGAGATTGCAGCAATAGCCAACATATGTGTAGTTCTGAGGGAACATTTTGGAAACAGGTGTTAGGCTTCGGCCACCCTTTCGTCACTACCCCATTCTCTGTTACTACTAAGCACAGTTTCTTATGCGTCTAGCGTAGCTCAAAGCTTTGCACTTTCAGTGTCCAATTCGAGCCGGTCAGCTGGGTACTGGAATGCTCCTCGTATAAATTCCGACGCAAAAAATTAATATTTTAGAGCGCAAAATTAATAGAAACAGACAAAAATAATTATCCAGGGAGTACTATTGGTCAGTATGGGCTAAATCCCCCACCATAGATAAACAGCAGTTGTGGTAGTCACATACCAAAGTAAGAGTGGAAGCATTTTATTAATATCGGAGTCTATTTGTGATATTGTTTCCAAGATTACAAGCCGGGTGACGAGATGGCATTAGCAAATCGTTATCCTTACCTGGGTACCTTTCATAGCCTAACTGTTCTGCCTGTGAATTATCTGAATTCAGTATATATATATATATATATATATAATGATCTCCGATGCTGAACCTTGTCACCAACTGATAATTTGATCACCTCTTTTGTTCGCAGCAGGCCGCACATGACTACCACTACCAGTGCTCCAGCTACTACTACTGAAACAGTCGGCCCATAGGTGCCCTTCCTGAAATACCTGGGAGTTTTGAGTAACAGACAAAGCATGAGAGTTTAATAATTTCTGAATTAATGAAGATGAACTGAAAAATTTATATTTGAAATGTTAAATAAATGCTAAGTGTTTACTTACTTCAACTGCTTTAGTAGACTCTTCTCGTATTTCTCGGAGCCTGAAAGACAATGTTGCTCTATGCAAGGACAAGAACATGCTGAACTATGTGGAAGCTATTAGGCTTTATATTATACTCAAGTGTTAACAATCGTAGGTAAGGTGTTCCCTGAAACCCCATTTGATTATAGTCTATACTATACTAAAATTTCTGCCGACAGTCTTCTTGATTCCTGCTTTTCCATAATACTTGCCCCTAGTTTTATAGTAAAGTGTTTGAATTTATACCGATGTAATGCCTAATAGTTTGTGATGGTAAGAAGGTACACTCTGGCTCTGTCATTCCCAGACACCACTACTTACCTGGTTTTACACTTAAGTAAACTAACTGTTTTAACTACCTGTATGCATAGATTAATGTTCAGTATCAGACATTTGTCGTCAAACAAACACGAAAAGAATTCTTTCAAAGGCTGGGGTGGATCACTGTTGCAAATCATGCTTTCCAGTAAGTGAGCTGAGACTTTCTCTTATCCCTCCACTTTCGCCTCTCTCCTAGGACTGCCCGTGGTTCATACGCTAATGAATGTGTAGAAGACATGAAATAAATCCAATAATAAATTTGCTTACCTAAAGCTGGTTTGGAAGATTCCCACACAGTTATATAAACAAAAATAGGCTGTAGTGAAAGAAAACATCGGAACTTTTGGGTTCCCTACAGTATTAGGTCCCAAATGTCAATTTAATCTAAACAATACCACGAAAACTTCTTTTCAAACATCCGTTTTACTAGGAATATTACTTCAAATTAATTTAATTTTGAAAGGTTAGTGTTACCTCTATGAAAATTTTGAATATTTATTGAGGAGCATAAGGAATTTCACTTGAACTCTGTGACTATGATTCATAATGAATTTAGAAAACACATTTATTTACGTTAAATTGCCAAAACGTATTTGTAGGTTTTACTAAAATAAGGGTATAATATGGCCCGCCTTGGTAGCGTGGTGGTAGCATGTCTGCCTAACGTTCAAGAGGTCCCGAGTTCGAATCTCGGTCTGGGTGAGTTACCTGGATATGGTTTTTTCCGGGGTTTTCCCTTATCCTGTAAGACGAATGTTGGGTAACTCTAAGCTCCATGGAACACGGACTCATTTGAGCATCATTTCATCCATTCCACTCATCGTCCGATATGACTAAACGTTGGAGGACGTAAATTACAAAAAAAAAAAAAAAAAAAAAAAAAAAAAAAGTCTAGTACTTTGAAGGATAGAGACAATGCTTCAAAGAACAATCAAACAAAACAAGCGTAGTCCAGTAAGCACCGTTTCCAAAGCTGTGCTTTTAGCAAAAGTATGCCTTAAAATAGGAATATTAAAACTAAAATATTTCATATTTTTAGACTAAATATGATAATTAGAAGGGTAGAGACGCTTGTCAACAACAGAGCGCTAATTAATACTGATCTTACCTGCCGTACTTCCTACGGAAGACATGCTTTACACAAGAGACCGAGTCTCTTGCAGGAGCATTTACAAGAGTGAGAAAACTCCATTTATACTCTTATAACTAGGGCCTTGATGTTGTTGACCTAAAATAGTTGAAAATACCCTACAAATTTGCAGTAGCACTTTTTAGAAATGATATAGTAATTATAAAAGTGTCCTAAAACTGCAATTTATTTAATTTCTTTTCTTAAAGTAGATTACAGGAAACGATAAATTTATTTATAGGTGGATATAACTGCTGTAGAATGGAAAAAGTGTATATATAAGAATTATTATTCTAATCAAGGCTTCGCGGGTGATCAGCCGTGTCAAATTAACTGTGAACCTATATTTATCTATACAACATAGGCGCTTCCGCACAATATGCGTGCTAAACATTTTGGACGCTGATAAAATTGGCTATACAGATGTTAACTTACAGGTTTTGCGAAAATGATCCCAAGAACTAAGAAAGTGCTCAGTTTTTCAAACGGGTTAATCGGTGTTGCAATGTCAAGCTTTGATTCGTGCATGTGAAATAATGAAAACAAGCCTTGCCTCTCTAACACGTGGAAGAAACAAGCTCGTAGTGGAAGAGGAATTTGTTGGCAGTGCTATTTGTCGCAAGTATTCTCTAAAAACAAAGGAGAATCCAACAACAACGAAAGGGTTACACGTTGTAAAATGATCCCATTATGCCTAAAGGTGACATAGGTTTGTGTTTGTGAGCAGAAACAGAAAATTGTGTTTTTATATACGTTGCGTCATATAACTCTCGAATTCGGGGATGGGGGCAGCACAATACTTGCGCTACCAACCAATCGGCAGAGATGGCCATAAAATAATAGCAATTACATCACTTCGTCTGTGACATGACAAAATGTAACTCTCCAACATTGAATTAAACAATAAAATCACTGCAAGGCAAAGCTGCAGAGACATCGATAGACGATAAAACAATACCGTACTCGTTTCATGGTTGCTACAATGCTCCACCATTGTCTTCAATTACAGGCCCTGGTGGAATAATACAGTTTTGTCTTTCTGATTACATCATCATATAATCTCATAGCTAAGCCAGTATAATGTGCTATTCATCCTTTCATCGCCACAAAACCTTTTATGGCACAAACAACATTTTCTGCAGGCTTGTATGTTAAAAATCCGTTTACGTATCTGTATCAGAAGTAGAGAAATTATATTGGAAAAACTGCTCTGGGATTCGTATACAGTTACAGAAAGGCATTTGTCCAATTTAAAACGGCTCTCCACCATTCAACAATCCTTAAGAAAAGTGATGCCACCGGACCTACGAGAGATACAGTACTTCATCCATGAGCTTCATGTATACCCCGGCTGAGAGCACCAAACGCTTCATAACAGCTCCAGGGTGGTACTCCTCCGAGATGAATTTCAATGCTTGAAAATCAACTTGGGTCATGAGTTAAAAAATTTCATCAAACACCATTCGTTTCATAGGTTACAAGCACTGAAATGGAATTTAGACTGCAGCATTGAAGAATAACGTGAAATAAGTATAAATCCAGAAATTGCAAACTTCGAAGAAATAGTTGCCAAAACAGCTTGTTCTTTATCATTGCACTATCTTCGTAGGGAAGGGTTTCGGGCCCTTTCAGCTGCTGTGGTGCAAGGGTTGCGAACCCTTAGACCTCGTGTTGCTTCTCACATCCTACCAGAAGTAACCGGGCCGAACTTTCGAGCCCCTCCCATAGGGGGGTTGTTCGGATTGAATTGGTCTCAACGGAGCAGAGGTTTCCGACGTCCATGTGTATTGGGTTGTTTGGCAGGCTTTGCCGTTCAGACGGGGTTGGAATACGTCTAAAAGAATCTGCAACACTAACCTGGATAGCTAGCAGCATTGTGTGATAGATAACTGGCGGCCCGACCGAGGTTGGCGGCAGGTTTCATTTATGTATGTGTAAGTGACGTACCCACATGAAAGGGTGACTTTCTAGACTCTAAGTATTGCTCTAATGGAAAGCCCCATAGAGTTGACTTCGGCGGCTCACTACTACTCCTTTTTGGGGGGGGGGGGTTCGAATCCTGGGTAGACCTCGATTATCCCTCTATCATTACACTATCGGGGGAAATAGTGCTGTGGCAATGTCTGAGACATGCATTCGGGAGATTCCGAGTTCAATTTCCATCGACCATCCACATTTCCTTGGGCTTTTCTGGGCTTTCCTTGGTCTGTAGGTGCATGCTGTGATGGTTTCTCATCTAACACGATTTCGTTCCCATTATTTCCCTTTCATTTCATTTCTTTGTCTCATTTTGGTATATAATAATAATAATAATAATAATAATAATAATAATAATAATAATAATAATAATAATAATAATAATAATAATAATAATAATAATAATAATAATAATAATAATAATAATAATAATAATAATAATAATAATAATAATAATAATAATAATAATAATAATAATAATAATAATAATAATAATAATAATAATAATAATAATAATAATAATAATAATAATAATAATAATAATAATAATAATAATAATAATAATAATAATAATAATAATAATAATAATAATAATAATAATAATAATAATAATAATAATAATAATAATAATAATAATAATAATAATAATAATAATAATAATAATAATAATAATAATAATAATAATAATAATAATAATAATAATAATAATAATAATAATAATAATAATAATAATAATAATAATAATAATAATAATAATAATAATAATAATAATAATAATAATAATAATAATAATAATAATAATAATAATAATAATAATAATAATAATAATAATAATAATAATAATAATAATAATAATAATAATAATAATAACAATAATAATAATAATAATAATAATAATAATAATAGTAATAATAATAATAATAATAGTAATAATAATAATAATAATAATAATAATAATAATAATAATAATAATAATAATAATAATAATAATAATAATAATAGTAATAATAATAATAATAATAATAATAATAATAATAATAATAATAATAATAATAATAATAATAATAATAATAATAATAATGATGATGATGATGATGATGATGATGATGATGATGATGATGATGATGATGATGATGATGATGATGATGATGATGATGATGATGATGATGATGATGATGATGATGATGATGATGATGATGATGATGATGATGATGATGATGATGATGATGATGATGATGATGATGATGATGATGATGATGATGATGATGATGATGATGATGATGATGATGATGATGATGATGATGATGATGATGATGATGATGATGATGATGATGATGATGATGATCGGCGCTAGGTGGGTATGAACCCGTTACCGTAGAATTAGTAGGTTAAGGCCTCAGTGACCACACCGACAAATTTTGGATATGCTTCAAGTTTACGTCATGTTTGTCGCTGTTGGTCAGATGATGAGGACACTTGCTCAGTGAAAAGTTCACTCCCCTGTGTATTAGTGTGTTGCTGTCTCTCGACAGCTCTAGCAGTGTGACAAGTCTTTGAGTTTGGAATTGCTAGTGCCTCACCCATGTCTGTTTGCGTCTGCACCTTCCTGTGGATCCCTCACTTTATCCCTTCCAGGTGAGGGATGAAAGCTATGGCAGGTAAATCTAGGTCACTTTGCTTAAGTTTTAATATACCTACACCTATATCGCTTCCTTCTTACTAGTTGTCAAATCTTTGCTTTTAAGTTTGGTTTTATACATCGGAAAGGGAGTACATTTGTACGAGTTAAGAAAAGCAGTCTTCGACCATAAAAATCAGTAATCTCAGAAAATAAGGGGTCTGATTGCTCCACAGAGGAAGACGACCTAATTTCTGGTTTAATTAGCTTCCTCTTGTTCACGATTTCTGCAAAGCCATATAATGTTAGAAGCCCTAAAAAGGGATAATTTTCCTACTTAATCTGAGTCTGCTGGTTCTTATTGAATTTGCAGTGTTTTATAATTTTATTTGGGACTTCCTCTAACTTCTTTGCTCACATTGGGATCTTTGACTGAGAAAAAACTGAAGCTGCTATTGTTCATTGGACTGTGGTTTTTCTTTATGGGTAAGTACATGAAGGTGCCCAATTCTATAGTTTTGAACACATTTGTTTCGAAATTTCGCAAACAAACCTACCAAACCATAAGTATGTATACAGGACTTCATTGCAATATCTCTAAATGTTTTAAAGATAAAATTTGTGGAATTAACTACACTAATATTTAATAAAATGAATTTATGAAACTTAACTAATATAAGCATCTACTTTGACTCCAAGAAATATTTAGAAAAAATTATGGGAACATGTTTCATGTCACTTAAGAAAATTATAAATTTTCAAGAAATGAAAACCAATAAAGACAACTAACTACAGCTACTTAATGCTTACAGTCTTGCCCTCCATGGTAGCGTAGTGGTAGTATGTCTGCCTCAAGTTCAAGGGCTCCCGAGTTCGACTCTTGGTCAGGGTGAGTTACCTGGACAAGGTTCTTTCCGGAGTTTTACCTTATCCTGAAAGACGAATGTCGGATACCTGGGCTCATTTGAGCATCATTTCACCCATTCCATTCATCGTCCGATTTGACTTAACGTTGGAGGACGTAAATTACAAATAAATGAATAAATAAATGAATGAATAAATGCATAAATAACTAAAACGACGTTTTCTATGCCGTTTGAAGGAAACTGAACAATACTTGCATTGTGTGGGATGTTCGGAAATCTTATGAATGTAGAAAAAATAAATATTAGAACAAAATCTTTGAAATTATAAAGAAGGACTGCCCTTATGCGCAACCACATTTAAAAACTGGTGTAAATTATTTGACTATAAGGAATGAAATCCATAACAGATTGTCCTTCTACTTGAAGTTTTATATATTCCAAATGGAATGGTTATGGTTTCTTATATATATCCTAAATTGAATGGTTAAGGTTTCTTGTATATAAGAAAATATATAGATAAGATATATATAAGGAAACTTAAACATTCAATTTGGGATTTATAAAACGATACATATATATATATATATATATATATATATATATATATATATATATATATATGCTACACACGCAGAGTAAAGATAAATGCTAATTTCTTAAATCTGTATTGCGTGGGTGTAGTAAATATACGTAACTTTCCGTTTTAGCATTCTGTGATGGTCCGGTGAAGTACTTCTAGTGAGAATACGCGTTTAAACTTCAGGTTTGTGTTTACAAGGCCTCAAAAATGTCTTCCCATTAGAGAGAGTGACCCTTCCGTGCATATATTTGTTCGCATATTAGGCTGGCCCTGGTATTTCTGCTTGATGCATCAAGGTTTTAGTGTTTAAACGTGAATGTGTTTAATATTTCGTTAGGATTTCTAAGCAGTAAAAATTCCGCATGATAAATGTTTCAACATATTTCGCAATACAGGAAAGTAAAGGAAAAATGAAAACATAAGTAATTACTTAATTATATGTTTCTTGTGCAATTAAAAATTGCGTGACTTCGGCAGGTACAAAATCTAGAAACATTCCACATGCCCAAGAGAAGAAAAATGAGAAGTGGTGAAAGTAGTGCGTCGGGCGGGGGTGTGGGTAATAGATCACACAGAAATATAAGAACTTGTAGGCAGTCATATATACAATGCGATGTACTTTTCACATTTGCAGCGAGCAGGATAGCTCAGGCAGTTTTGTCTGTGGCCCGCATTCGGGAGGCCCGGATTCGATGGCCGACCTACCTGATCCGTGGGAATTTTCGGGGTTTGTCGCGGGTCTATAGGCGAATGCTGGGTAGGTTAATTAATCCCCCGTATTTCCTGTCCCTCCATTTCATCTCCATTATCATTTCACATCATCTCTCATCTGGTGGTCCCTTTTATGGTAGAAGTTTCGGTGGGTGTCTCGGCGGTGCATGACAGGATGATATGCTTTGAGGAAAACTACTTCCTCCTCCGGTAGGTTGGTTGCCGGTCTCCGCTCCTCTGCTGCGACCATTTCGGGACCACCAGCCAGGGACATTGATACTCGGATCGCCTGGCTGGGACCTTTAGTGCTCGACTGCTGGGCTCCCGCATTTGGGGAGCGTGTCCGTTGCTTTGGCCTGTTTGAGGTCCCTATCCAGGTAAACTATAGGGATCCTGCCTTCTGTAGTGTCGTGGCTCCTTGGGTCAGCCGCCCTCTGTCTCCTTTCCCTGATCCTTCCTCCCGGGGGTGCCCCACTTGGAGGCATAGAAACAAATAGCCCAGCATTGTGACCTACGTACCGAATCCCCACCGTAATGAAATCCTAATCCTATCACATTTGCAGCAGGTGGAACATTGAACCCCAATTATGTCATGCAGATCGGTTGGTAGTGTAACGAATTTTTGCTTCAGTAGTTGCGGATTGTCACGAGCCTACACAAGCAGTAAGTTGGTAACACCTTATAACTGTTCAAACTGGGTTTTTTAGTGGTTGCAATGCCATAATTTTTATTTCTGAGTTTCAGCAATTCCTTTCGGTCAGCGAAACCTTTGCACTTCTTTTTTCTTTCTCACCGAAACTTAAATATGTAGAAAATGATAGAAATTTCTGATAATTATCACCATATCTATCAGAATACCTAGGTTAGCACATCCAAATATCTATATTTTCTTTTTCCTAAGAAGAGCCACATAGGATACAAGCATTTAAGCTCTTTATTTATTAATTTAAAATATTTAAAATGCTATTCCAATATAAAAAGGTTTACATGCTACCTTTTCAGCTAAAATATTGGGAAACAGTAAGTCATTTGTACTGTTGGCTATCTAAAACTGAGCTTGAACAGTGAAAGACAATTTGTGCACTTATCCTATAATACTGCAAATTTTGTTATTTATAACATTAAGGAGTTCAACAGACATTACACTGTAATTTCAGCAATACCTAGTAATCGAGTTCCAGCAGATCTACTAGATCTCCAATGTTTCTGTATCTGCCTGAAATAGTTATTCATTCATTAATAAAAGGAGCTTGGACACTATTAGTAAACACAATAAAGGCTATTTTGGCTGTATGTATTAATAGATTTTGTATATTAGTTACTATCTCGCCGTTTGTGTTAATTGTGGGCTACTATCGCTTCGCTTTAAGTTATGGGTACCTCTGTTTTGGGCAATTGCTAGAACGCATTTTGGTTCTAATTTGTAGCCTTGATGCAGGGCAATTCTGTCAAATTAGTTTTATTAATGCTTCTAGTGTTGGAGTTAACCCCAAGTGTCCAGGACTTTATCAAGCTGAGACACAATTCTGCAATGCGAAGCAAACATACCTCATGTTCTCGTCCATTACTCTTCCTCTATGGCTTCAAACTGTAATGGCGGCCTTCCCCTAGCGGCTCCCCAACTGCCGACAATGTTCCAATTTCCGGTCTCTTGTTCATAACGCTACCCCCATCCAACAAACTCATTAGTTTCAACACAAACTCATTTCTCATAGACGCAAACCAGTAATGTACTGGCTAGAACAGAAGAGTGATGATTCGGAACGTGAAAGGGGTCAGAAGCATTGCAGAAAACGGAACCTGGACTATCTAAGTAATTTCCTTTTGCTGATCCAAGTCCACACTTTGCATTCATTTCTGGTGATGTGTTAATTTAATGAAATAACAGAGCGGAAACAGGACTTGTCCGACGCAATAAAAGGTAAAGTCGTAAAGCTATCGTTGATGCAAATCCAAAGAATTAAGGATATTCATAACAAGAGTTAAATGATCCAGTGATTCATTTAGTGAGTTGACTCATGTGCTCTGGCATTTTCTTAAGAAAATTTTGGGAGCAAACTAAAACACTTTAGCAACGCGTACTATCTAATGCAATAATTGTGTGATCCACCAAATTATGTGTTTTGTTTTTTAATAATTCTAGACCTACTGCTTTTTCCTTTCCGGTCAATAAAGTGGAGTGTCAAGAGCAGCTAACGTGGATCTGGCATCTAAATTTAACACAGAGATAGGTGTCGAAAATGCTGTTTGTTGTCGACCTTACTCTTCATTTTATTGACCTGAAAAGAACAAACAGTATAAGTAATAAAGCCACTATTATTGTGGAGTACATAATTCTCCTTCGAACAACAAAACACATTGCAAAATATTTCAATTTGTGTACAAAGTCGTCTCTTAATAAAAAACGTGAGAAATCATTTTAAGTCCTTAGGATTAGCATTACTACAGAGGGGATTTGGAACCGTGTCTAGTCTTGATCTATTATACCTATGCCCCCAAGTGGAGCATCCCCGGGAGAAAGCATAAGGCGAGCGGAGACAGAGGGTGGCAGTCCCACGGAGCCACTACAATACAGAGGGCAGGGTCTCTACAGTTTACTTAGAAACCTCCCCCGGCAGGCCAGGACTACGGACATTTCCCCCTACCGTGGTTCGGAAAAAGTCCCAGCAGGCGGTTGGCAAATGGTCCCAGCAGCAGGTCCCGAAATGGTCCCAACAGCCAGTTCAAAGCCCGGCAACTGACCTATCGAAGGAGGAAATGGTTTCCTCAGAGTACATCATCCTGCCATGCAGTGCCGACACTTCTACCCTGATAGAGACCACCAGATGAGACATGATGTGAAATGATATTGGAGATGAAATGGAGAGACAGGAAATTCTGGGGATGTAATTAACCTACCCAGCAATCACTGGGTTATCCTGGAAAAACCCCGAAGAAACCGTTGAGTCAGGTAGGTTGGCTACGGGAATCGAGCCTGGGCTTCCCAAATACGGGCCACAGAAGAAACTACCTAAGCCATCCTGCTCAGTATTTTATACACTTTATATGTTGTGCTGGTCAAACTTCATGACGTTTCGGGGCACTCATGTTGTTGCCAAACTTAACCGCAACTTGGTAGAATGTTTCGAAATTATGGTAAACGTTACACCAAGTTCTTAAATGCTAGAACATAGTCTATCACTGAAAGGAGTGCACAGCAGTAATGCACCGAAGTAAAACTCACAACTGAGATGATAAACCTTCGCTATTCATTTTGCTTTTTGTCATGATCCATCAAACTCCAAACTGCTTCAATCGAGGAGGCTACGGTCATATACCTCTGCCTGATCTTCTATACATTTTCTTTCTCATGTTAAAGTGCTAATTCAGTCAATGTATGGATTTAACGGAGTGGATCTTTCTTGAACTGGAAGTGTTGAGCGCTTATGTTAAGAATCTGTAACAGGCGTTTTTGTGAAAATCTGTTGTGTTGCATTAACATGACATTTTCATATTTTTCTTGAATAAATTAGCATTTCAACCCCTTTAACTTCTGCTTTCTTGACGTTAATTCAGATAGACATTTTCAGAAATCTTTCTGTTTTATATATATATATATATATATATATATATATATTCTTATATTACTTGGAAGTAGGCGAATACAGTAGAGTTAAGCGATACTCAAATCCGTTCACAGCTGGTCGCTATGTGATGGTTTGAGACTCTATGCTGTTGTAGGTATAACGAAGAAGTGAAATATCAATAACAGCGTTTGAGAAAAATAAAGTTCAAACGGATAAAAAGGAGTATCTCATACCAGCTTTACCCTACCAGAAAGTTTATTTACCTTAAATTTCTTTGTTTTACGGGATCTACATTTTACGCGTAGTATACCTTGTCTATCAGTCACAGTTTATCAATTACATTGTTCTAAACATTTTTGTCCTTATTTCTTTAGCCAAAATGTGTGATTCTTATAGACATTTTAACGCTGAATTCAAATCTATTTTTATTTTCTATACATCAGGGATAGTTTAATATTAATCTGATTTTTCATTTTCAATATATTTTAGTGTCTTCGTGTATACACCTTTCATTTAGAGTCGTAGAAATAATAAGACAAGTTCAATAAAGGAGGTTTAAACATTAAGAGAGGAAAAGGAGGAACTATTTGAACAGTTCGCATAGTTTTCTTATTTTTTAAGTCACTCAAAGGAATCATTATATAAAAATGGAAAATATGGACAGAAATATTTCACCACAAAGTTTCAAGTCTTATTTCTTCCTTTTTGTATTGAGCATCTTTCTTGTCCCTAATTACACTCCAACAGTAATCTGCTACCATTCACACCGTTTTTCCATTGTAGATATATCTTTATGAAATCCTCCTCCATGTTCACCTGATAAATCACTGTAACTCCCTACAGAAGTCCAAATGTGAGCCCAAGAAATATACTTTAAAGGACATATTGCATCCTAAATCTTTATGAGCTTTGATTATTTCCTACACATAAACCTTATACTTAGGGTCTCTGGTACTTCGTAGGAAGTTTTCTGTCACTTTCTTAAAACATACTCAAGCTCGCCTTTGTTTGCCTATCATGCATTCTTTCAAACTTCTGTCTTGTTGAAGTTGTCTAATCTAAAGACCCATAACACCTTTAATTTTAGCAGCGGAAAGATGAGGAACTTTGTCCTTAAGATATGAGGATACTGTGCCTATTGGATCCATAGTCTTCACAAATTGTTCTATTAGGCCCAGTTTAATTTGGAGAGGTGGAAGAAATATACCTGCACAAGCATACCGATTCATCCACTGCAGATATTTTGCTCCAGCTTTCCAATTTCGTTTTGGTCATTTCTTTTTTAAATAGTGGAATCCGCTATCTCGACTATCCCACTTTGAGAGAATAATAGCAACGTTTGCATTACCAATAACAATGCAATTAATTTGAAATCGCCATGCACCTTCCACTTAAATGTATATATTTCGTGAATTTCTCACTGGGATTTTGAGATTAACATGCTACATTATCTAAACAGTAACTCCAATGTCTGTAAAAGAGCCTGAAGTACAAAAGATAATGCTGATAACTAAAAAATATAATTTACCATATTTGTCGCAAATAATGATACCACATATATCACATGTTCACATTACTGGAAAACTTTCCCTGATAGCAAAACTCTGATTTCAAATTTAAATTAAGCAGTTTAAATTCCTTTAGAATTTCACATTTTCATCCCATAAATAGAACCCTTTTAGAACAGTAATATGTAAAAGTCATTCAGCATAAGAAGACCTCATAGGTTACTCCCAGAAAATTCAAGATGTAGATAAATTTAATTTGTGAAAAGTGTTTCATATAGTGCGGTCGGTCGTCTCCTCTTAAATCTCTGTGTCTTATTCTAACAAGGTACTAAACTTAAATGCCCAGTATGTTATTTTAACCGAATGTTCCTTTTTGAGTTATGCTGTCCACAGAGAAGCACAGGTATGATCCCATTTAATTTTATAAAAATGCTTTTTTTATTTTCTGCCCATGAGTCTCAAAACGTGTATTTATGGTGACATATTTGTAACGAATTATTACATGAAATACAACTCTTCATCTACTTCCTATACGTGTAACCTATTGCGTAATTAGACTGGCATCACAGCAAATGTAGTCACTATACTACAGACAAACTAGTTCGTATAACTTATTTACTCCAGGTATGGAGGATATGCTGTCCCTGATTGGCTACAATTTTACACTAAAAGATACCTGCTGGATGGAAATGGGGTATCAACGAATTCTACTCCAGCCAATGAAAGACGCGGCCGCCCGTAGAATCCCACCCAGTTGGAATCGATTCCTATCTAACTTGAGATAATCTGAGAAATCAGGACACGGAGTAAATCTCGTGATAGAAGCTGGTTTCGCCCTACTGCTGTGAACACGTTGATTACAACGTCAGCTTGATTATACAACGGAATATATGTAGTAAGGTAATAAGAAGTAAGTAATTTTATTCCAACCACTTATTCAATACTATTAGATGAATAACTAGAGCTAACTAAAAGTGCCTGGTTAAACATCATGAAAAATATCTCTATATTAATGAGATATAAAATTCAAAACACTGGATGCATAAAAGGGGTTATATTATGTACTCATTCAGAAAAATTTAACCTTCTATCGTTGCACCATTCTGAGGTCTATATTAGGCAATGTGCACATGCACCCGTGCTATTGCCTCTCATATTTTGGAACGCATGAGGCAACGTCGCACCGCTGCAATTCGCTAGCGTCACATTAGTGGACACGTTTGAAAGTTCGAGAAGTTTGAACCCTGAAATTCTTTATATAGCTTCTCTGTGGGATTCACTAAGGATGAGTCTGCAGGCAATAGGATATTTCGCTGCATTGGCGGCACTCACATACTCTTTGCCCACTGAAACAAGTTCACAACTTCATTTCTTCTGGGACGATACCGAAAGTGTCATTTACCATCATAACTGTTTCTCACATTGCACCTTGAAGTTTTCTCCTTTGGAGAAGTTAAAGTTTTCTCTAAGTAAGACATTTTAGTCTCTGAGTATCCTTTTTAATTGTAATTTACTCCATTACTCCACAACATTTCACCGAAGAAAAAAAATCCCAATTCCTTCAAACTTCTGACCAAGAGGAAATTTTGCAACACTTGCTACTGCTGTTAAATATGTCACCTCCTATGTGATGAAGTGACGTGGTTTCTCTTTGAAAATTTGTGCGTGGTTGTTTTGTTTTCAATCTTCCATTGAACACGTATAAAAGGATAGTTTATCAGACGTAGTTTAGTTTGGCTAAATGATTGCAGGTGAGAAGGTCAACCTAAGATATTCTTTACATAAAAATATGTGACAGGACCATTTATCATTGCCCAAAGGAAGACAATATTGTAATCATTCCTATCATTTTTGCCCTGTTAAAGTCCTTGATTGCAGTTTCCATCTCTTCTTCTCAATTGGTTAGTCAAGTAATTTCATACATACGCTATTGGATAGAACTGGATACACGTATAATCAAATTGTGGCAATTTTAAACTATTGATCATTTATTTCTTGTGAATGATCGATACTGGAGTATATAATGTGCTATCCTGAAATAAAACGACCAATTATTATTATTATTATTATTATTATTATTATTATTATTATTATTATTATTATTATTATTATTATTATTATTATTATTATTATTATTATTATTATTATTATTATTATTATTATTATTATTATTATTATTATTATTATTATTATTATTATTATTATTATTATTATTATTATTATTATTATTATTATTATTATTATTATTATTATTATTATTATTATTATTATTATTATTATTATTATTATTATTATTATTATTATTATTATTATTATTATTATTATTATTATTATTATTATTATTATTATTATTATTATTATTATTATTATTATTATTATTATTATTATTATTATTATTATTATTATTATTATTATTATTATTATTATTATTATTATTATTATTATTATTATTATTATTATTATTATTATTATTATTATTATTATTATTATTATTATTATTATTATTATTATTATTATTATTATTATTATTATTATTATTATTATTATTATTATTATTATTATTATTATTATTATTATTATTATTATTATTATTATTATTATTACTACTATTATTGTTGTTGTTGTTGTTGTTGGTGGTGGTGGTGGCGGTGGTGGCGGTGGTGGCGGTGGTGGCGGCGGTGGCGGCGGTGGCGGCGGTGGCGGCGGTGGCGGCGGTGGTGGCGGTGGTGGCGGTGGTGGTGGTAGTGGTGGTGGTGTGTGGTGGAGGCGGTGGTGGCGGCGGTGGCGGCGGTGGCGGCGGTGGCGGCGGTGGCGGCGGTGGCGGCGGTGGCGGCGGTGGTGGCGGTGGTGGCGGTGGTGGTGGTGGTGGTGCGCTTTCCAGGAAAGGAGTCTGGTAAAAGGCACATGATTTCCAACAAATCAGGTAGATACGTCAGGGAACTAATTTTTTACCTAGAGTTCCTTGGTTTGATTCCCTACGGACGATTTCCTTTAATGGGCATTACTCTATTTGTCATGGTGTCTGGAAGAATTGATGTGAAAGAAAATATGTGACAAAAATGACCTGAAAATGACCAAATGCCCCCGGTTTGACCATAGCAGTCCAAAAGGCTATAGTAGAAAGCACAAAATGTCAGGTGCAGCTGAAAAAAGTGTGGCTTTTCCGCTTTGTGACGTCACATGCAAAATTAAAATACATTTACTCCAAAAGAAATTTTATTTTACCGAAGCGATTCTAACAAAGCAGCCAATTACTCTATTTTCTTATGTTTTTTCACAATTATTAGTAGTTATAATCTTCTTGAATTTGCAGTACTTCATTTTATATTTTTGTATTACATTGTGGTCTAGCCTGAACCAAGCGTATTTTGAAAGCAATTAATTGAACATGATCAAAAACATTAAGGAGGAACATGTTTTGATCTTAAAATATTTATTTAATTAAAAATTTCGCTACTCTTTTAATCTTTCTGGAAAACTTACATTTTAGAATAAAATGTTCCTTATATTTTGGCATCACTTATAATAATTGTATATTTATAGGCGATCTAATTCCCTTCAGGGTATCAAATTGAGTATAAATTTTGATATTAAAGTGAAAAATAAATAACAGAAGATGTATTAGTCATAAACTAAAAATAGTATGCTTCAATGTCAGTAAATATAGTAATCATTAACCTAAGACAGTAAAATGCAATAAAAAATTCCCAACTTTAGTGTTAGTCACGTTCCGGAATCCCAAAAACATGATGCAAACGGCCGTGAGGAACACCAACTATATATTCGTACATCCAGGCTACCAGGTTATCGCCATAGGCTTCAAGTTAGAGACACTAAACTCAACACCAATATATGAAACCTACGCAAAGGCAACAATTAGTCACTGACGGCAGATAAAAAAGCGGTCTCGTGCTTGGTCTGCAACTGCCAACAGATTGGACGAGGGATGGATCTGTTTTGTTATCTACCACACCAAAGCGACAATTCCCGTAAAAGTTAAACCTAGTTTCCGTTTATTCTAGCTTTAATGCTGGTAAATTCCTAACAGTGGTCTTCACATTTATATATTTAGTTGATATGCGACACCCGAGCGTTTTCCTTATCAAACTAATACATGGGTATAGCATCATAGAACAGAGAAGGAACTTTAGAGATACATTTTGTTTGGATTGTCAGTTTTTAAATTTGTGCCAATTTTTTTAACATTTTCATCTATTCTGTTTCTCATAGACTTAGAATTCAAGTTTTTGTGCAATACCTAAAAGTATGTGTGAAAATGGACTTTAAAATGTCAAAAACAAAGGGAAATTCAGGAATTAGAAATGAATAGCTTAGTTATTACGTCTCAAAAACCTAACTTTCCTTCACTTTAAATCACATACGTGTCACTTTTAATGAATGAATTCCTGTATTTCCTTTAAGTGGAACATACGGCCTGCTGAACCGCAGAACCTCGAGGTCCGTAGGCAACGGGTTGAGAAGCAGAGGTGTCCTGATCAGAGAGAATCCTTGATGAGTGATAAGCCCAACGCCGGAAGTGAAAGTACGAGAGAGATGAGGTGATAGGAAAAATGATGATGCAGCAATCGGTGGAATGCTGGCGGGGGAACCGGAGGAACTGGAGAAAACCCGCCCTAGCGCCACGTTGTCCAGCACAAATCTCACTTTGCGGTTGCCTGGGATCGAACCGAGGCCACCTTGGAGAGAGTTTTTTTTAAGTAATTTACGTCCTCCAACTTTATGTCATAACGGATGATGAATGAAATGGGTGAAATGATACTCAAATGAAGCCGGAGTACATGGAGCTTAGAGTTACCTGACATTCATCTTTCTGGATAAGGGAAAACCCCGGAAAAACCTTATCCAGGTAACTCACCCTGACCGAGATTCGAACTCGGGACCTCTTAAACGCGAGGCAGGCACGCTACCATCTACGCTACCAAGGCGATGGTAGTGGTGAGAGCCAAGCGGTCTAACCACTCAGCCATGGTGCGGCAAAATCCCCACCCACAGCCGCGAATCGAGCCCAGGACTCCTCGCTCGGCAGATAGGTGCTCTAACGACTGAGGCTGCCCCTAAGAGCAAGTATCACTTTAGGTAATAGAACAAATTTTACTTAGCTGTAGAAATAAATCCACTATATATTATCCTTTGAAATGCTGTTAAGGTCTTCTTGCTAGATCTATTGAAGTTGACTTAATTGGAAACTGAAATATTATAATATAGCTTGAATTGAGCCAATAAGCGGCATATATTCGAAACCCTTAGAACATATTTTTTAAAAATATTCTGATTGGCAATCGTGTCTTCTTTTACCACGTATTAATCCTCAAGCGTTGCTGTACACCATACATACACTACGTTCCCAATTCCTTTTGCAACTATGAGTTTCATAGGTTTTCCTTAATTTCAATTTCATTTTAGATTATACCACCGAATGGTCAGGAAGCCTTTTATATTATTTTTTCCATACAACAACTGATATCAGTATATCTATCTCCAAATTAAGAGATAGAACAACCAAGATGACCAAATAAGGTGTCTATACCTGTAATAGAGGTTCTAAGAGGACAATTCGGAAATTAGCCACCGTTGTTACGTTGCACGGGAAGTAGTGGCAGTAGCAAGACCATTTTTGTATCTCCGTGGACCATAATTCAGAGTACATTCAGCCACGCTAGTGATAACGTCATTCAGTTACACGTTGATCGCCATAAACTTACAAAATAAGCGCTACGTCAGAAAATCCTGCCAGAAGTAAAATAAGTAGAATTGTAAGGCTTATTTAAAATACATTTTTATTCAAAAAATGCGTATGATAAAAAAGAAAAAAATTGTCCGATGACAACGGCGGGCTGTAGGGGACATCACCAAAGTACTTCATTTTAATAATTGTTAAACGATTCCTGAATTTTTCGTGCACTTTAAGTTCCAGCGCTTTCGTGCAAAAGCATAATAGCACATGTCAGCATACCGCAAGGTTTCCTTTGAATCGCTCGTCTTAGTATTTTAATTGTATATTATGCAACGACACTATAATAGTAATAATTAAAACGGGAGTATTGTTACTAACCGAGCAAGAGAAGCAAAGTTAATAATCATGATATGAGCTTTTTAATTGCAATTATAGTCAGGTTCATGCAACTGTTTATGCTCAATCATGTATCTAAATTAAAGGTTTAATTTCAAAGTATTCATTTCTGGTTTGACTGATATGTTACAATCGCTATTGCTTTGTCTTTGTCGTTATTTTTTGTCTGAGACGTAGTACGCAGGCGCAGAAATATTGATTACTTTCCTACAAACAGCTGTCAAAGTGTGACACAGTTCAGCCTAAAAACATTAGAAGGAGACAATGGTAATATTAAACAATGAAACTTACTTTTCTCATGAGGTGCTTAACATCAGTTGCTTCATTTGTAAATGAATTTGCACTCATCGGTTGTAAATGTTTTGGCTTTTTTCCCTTTATTTACTTCTGATTTGCGTTTTAGTTAGCTGTTCAGTTTTGAATATGATGATACATATTTTGAGACAATTCTTCGAAATAACTAGGAATACATGGATAGAGTCAGCATGAAAAGTTCAATGCCAGGGCCAGGATTTGAACCACGGATCTCCTGGTTTCGGTCCAGTCGCTCTTAGCCTTTGAGCTACCATGGCCAACGTGTCGTCCTGACATTAAATTCTCCATTTGACTTATATTTTCCCGGTAGACCACTAGGGGCTCTCGCATCCGAGATATCATATAAATTTTATATAACTATAATTTGTATATCAGTCCAGTCGCTCTTAACCTTTGAGCTACCATGGCCAACGTGCCATGGCATTGAATTTTTCATGTTGACTCTATCCATCAAAAACCTTAGCCTATATACGGCTAGTGTGGAGAAATTATTAATTTCCATCAATTAACTAAAATACTAGGAACACATTTTCTGAGAACAAATTTATACCTTTCGATATTCTCCAATCCATAAATTGTGAATAGAATTTCTCGTACATGTTTCTTGAGCTTTGTGGCAACAAGTTATTGGTAACATTGAATGGTTTTGCCGTAAATTCTGGAAGTGTAAGTTCAATGTCACTGTTACTTGTGTCAGACATTTTGACTTTTTTCTAAACTGGCGCTAGTACCGTTGTTGATCGAAACGTGAATAAGCGATACTTGAGCTTTCACAATGTTAAGTGGCCACTTCTGATTGGTTGAATGACAATACTTTAATGAACAGGTGCACTCTAATGAGGTCCATTCAAGTATTGCTACCTGTCATATAAATACTAAATTTTGGCATGGTCAAGCATTAATTTTTTAAAGAAAATCGTATGATAACATGCATATCGTGGTTGGCGGGATTTTCTAGCATTCCACTACTTTTGCAAGGTTATAGTGAATGAAGGTTCTCATATTTTAACACTGCTGTTGTAAGTATATGGGTGGCGAGAAAGAGAGAGACAGATATACTTTAACGAAACGCTTTCAGCATCCTGATTGCTTGAGGAAAATTCAAAGCTGTTTATAGAGACGGTGCACAAGGGAATCTTTCTAGTTTCAGACTGATTATTGTGAGGCTGAACGGGCACTGTATTACATTTCATGGTAATTTAAAAATAGCAGTGCTAATCCCACTACTTTCCCCAACACATGGCAACAAAAGTTAAGTTTCGAATTGTTCTCGTATCTATGATTTACTTACTTAAAATGACCTTATTTTTTCAGTATTTGATTCCGATTATAGAAATAACCTATGAGTCTATGTTACATAACCAGCTATAGAGAAAACTTCAAAATCAAACAACAAATAGGATTATAATACTGTAATTTCTTCGTAATTTATTCACCACTTCAAGGAATTTGGTGCGTCATTTACACGTGATTCAAAACTAAAACTTTCACTTAAAAACATATATAGCTTTCATTTGTTTAACTTTAATGTTCAACAAACTCTTCAATCCTTGTTTGGTAAAATGTTAAGATACACATTCCAGACTTCTGACTTTATATTTAACAGAAATAATTGCGGGGGTAACGAAAGCTCGTAAACAGATAATTCCTTCAAAATTGACATGAGACAATAAAAATTTATTAAAATACAAAGCTAAATTTGGGGCGAAATAAAGATTTGAGCGATAGTTGTGATACAAACAGCTCAAAGATTTCTCTGTCTGTTATCGAGTTACTTTATTTTTATTTTTCAATAATGTTTTACTCCTTAATGCCATTGTTTATAATCCTGACTTCTCCTAGTTCTTTATGCTATTGGGACTTTTATGTCAAAACTGTTTAACATATTAAAATGTGAAGAATTGCACTAAACCCTTGCTACTTGATAAGTGCTATTATAATAAAATATTTTATATTATACGTCTAACAGTAATTAAATTCATTGGAGAAATAAATTTATTTTATAAACTTTCGTTATAGCATTATAATATTACAAAATGCTGCACTAAGATCATAACTGTGCTTCTCATTGCAGCAAAGCTTAAAATTATGTGTTAAAGCTTATTCGACAAACTGTCTCACAGAAATGTACAACCAATGGAACACTATATATGTAAACCATTTGAAAGTATGGTGCTACAAACACAGGTTGCAAATGTAAATTTTCTAAAGTGGAAATGATGGTACTTAGACAAGCAGGGTGGGATCCAGTTCTACCGAAATCTTCATCAGAGGAAGGAAAATAACTATTGCAAAAGATTTCAAACACCTAGGAATCACGTTGCTGACAAGTGTCAAATGTTTTACAAATCATGTAACATAAAAAGCAACATAAGCTATAGGAGCGATGCATGAAATATGCTGCATCGGAACCTACAGCTTAGAGGCAGCAATGGCTGTATTCAGAACAAAAGTCACGCCAGTCCTAACGTGTGAGGTATAAATCATGTGGTGACACCTTACCGGAAAGAATTTATCGGTACTAGAAGGAGTAAAAGCGTTATACATCAAAAGAGTAGTTGGAGCGTCAAAGACAAGCAGATCCGGACTTGTCATTCCTCATTGAAGACCTCAGAACATTTTTCGCTCTACCAAACACTACAGCCTCGGGAAAGCACACAAAAAGAGAAGAAATACTCAAAGAATTCTGTGGAACAGGGTTATGGGAGACCGTACGTGGACGACATCCAACTTCCAGATGAGGCACGTACTTACAAGACTGGCAGTACATGGTTTTCACCATATTACTTGTAACAACACATATCATGGACCAACAGAAAGTTGTGAAGTACACTTTGTGTACAGATATATGAACATTATCACAGCAAGGGAGCAAAGTCAATTAAAGCCTATTCAACTGTATGGCTATATAGCTGCAATAAAATTACTGTTTTAAATGACATAGGTAATAGATACAAAAAATGAAATAAAATCTATGGTTCGCTTAAAATTTTAAAATTAATCCTCAAAAAGGTAGAAACGAATTTATAAATGGATATATCAACTTTAAAATAAGGAAAGGAAGATATGACTGTAATGTTGTCTAATTTAGAAGCTAATTCAAAATTTACAATAGCAACTAGATTGCATTAACTTATTAGTGTTAAAAGTAAGACTTGAATTATTTTATCTCAAATTGTACGTGGGTTCGTAACTGTGATCGTACTGTTCCCAAGCCAATATCTAGTCCTTCTCAAGCAAGGAACTTTTTTTGAATTAACAAATAAACATAAATGTTCTTTTACCAAGAATGTTTCTACAAGGTTACTCTTAATTCTAAGCTAAATAGTAAGAAGTAAGTAATCTATATTTCTATTTCAATTACAAATTATTATACATTTACATACTTATTACTACTCTGAGTTGCTGGTTACCCTTGGGCCCAATAGACTCAAACTCTGAGGTTGTTGAGCTAATGGGTCCCTATTGGCAACTTATCTAAAATACTTCATCATCGTTTTCATCATATTTACTTATCTTCCTCAACCATTTGACTCTAACTCAAAATGTTCCCAATTTCAATTAAATTCTTCCTAGTTTTACACTTATTAACTTCATTGCTTGAATTTCTTTTGGTAGCCTTGCCCATTCTTTTTACCTATCTTCTCCCTAAGAAACCTAGTCTCTTCACATTCTGAAAGCAAATACCTACCATTCTTTATCCCTTTGGTGACACAATGGGTGTTTCTCCAGATTCCTCCCTCTTCCCAAACCCTTGAACATTACCACCCCTGTTCTGGCCCATGCAAAGCTTTGTCTTGCTGCTTTATCACAAATATAATGTACTTTTCCCTGTTCCACATTACTTTCATCTCTCTATAAATTTCCAGTGAACTTTTCAAGTTGAAGCTTCCTAACATTTCTTGCCTTTCAATATCTTCCATTCTTAACCTAAGTTCTTTCCAAAATCCACTTTGCAATAATTCCCTTTCTTCCCACATGATACCCAACCCTATTTTTGATAGATAGAGTAAACATGAAAAATTAAAAGCCACGGCCGGGATTTGAAACACCGATCTCCTGGTTTCCTTCCAGTTGCTCTAGCCCGTTGAGCTACCATGGCCAACTTGCCGTCATGACATTAAATTCTCCGTTTGACTCATATAATTAACAGTAAAACACTAGGGTTTCTATCAAAAACCTTAGCCTATATACGAACAGTGTGAAGAAATGATTAATTTCCATCAATTAACTAAAATAATAAGAGTTAATAGATGAAGCCTGGGACTCAAGTACTTATGATAGTAAGTCGCCACAAACGGTATATCACGAATGTGAGAGTCCTAGTGGTTTACCGCGAAAAATATGAGTCAAATGGAGAATATAATGTCATGACGGCGAATTGGCCATGGCAGCTTAATGGGTTAGAGCAACTGGACGGAAACCAGAAGATCCGTGGTTCAAATACTGGCCGTGGCATTGAATTTTTCATGTTGGGTCTATCAAAAACCTTGGCCTATATACGGCTAGTGAATAAATGATTAATTTCCATCAATTAAATGAATCTTTCTCTTCTATTGACGCCTTTCAGCCAGCAGTGTGAGATCTAAAAGCTTAGCAACTTGATGGCGAATTTTTCTCCCTGTGAGATTTTCTTTTCTCTCATTTCAATTCATTTTAAAGAATCCGTCGGTTGGAACATTCAAGCAATGGTCATTCTCCAGCACATCCTTTCGCACCGTGCTGTAACTTAATATCACTCTTGGTACAAACTATGTACAAAGGATGAGAAAGAGTTCTGTCAACTGGACAGTCAGTTTACTGTACCTGGACATGAGTCACAACGTTAGTTACTTACTCATTGTGTTTCCGTCGCATAAAATTCATATTTTAAACAAAACTAATATTCTTTATGAGTCAAAAGAGAATAAATAAATTTTATTAATTAGTACATCAGTAAAGTAAAATAAATAAAGTAAAATTTATTAATTCTCATAATTTTATTGTATGCAGCGAACTGCTGTCTTTTTCACATGACCTTTATGCCGTCCATAACGGTGGTCAAATCCTCATAAGCTCATAAATATTTCAAGTGAATATATTTGCAGGTGAAGTTCCCAGCACAAAGTTAAAGGAAATATAAGGTTCTTCACTTATAAATGAAGGCTTTCACGGCCGGCGACTTGTTCAATAAAAGATTTCGGGCTAAAAGGCGGTGGTCCACTGGGGTGAGGAAGCCCAGTGGACTAAGAACTTTTAGCCCGAAATGTACTATTTTATAATGGTCTTATTTGGGAAAAAAAGAAGAAGATCGCCGGTCTCACATTTATACCGCATGCTAGTTTCCTTCCCCCCCCCCCCAATTTGACCCAATTTAACATTTTTAAAATACATTAAAAAGTTATTTATAGTTGGTGAGAATTAGAATTACAGGAGTACAAGCTTTAATTAGCATTTCACGCTAGTTCTCATTTGCTAAATTTCACCACTCTTACAAATTAGAACAATTTTAGAACTGGTGTGGCATATTGCCTTTGAAACCTATTACCATTTGCTCCCATTCTTCCATAATTGCATTTAACACTGTATATTCTCTATGTATTTCGGAGAGCGTGTGATAGTTAACTAGTAATCTTTCTTTCAAGTTCCTCCAGAGTGACTCAGGTTACCGTATAATGCTGCCACCTAACGGGCGATTAAAATACCTTACGTCATCCAAGGATGTTGAATCTTTGTGAGAGCAATGCCGGGTGAACATTTACGGTCAGAGCGTTTCGGTGTGCACACGGCTTTGGAGTCTACTCGGGAGTAAAGTAACGCCCATGCTTCATAATTCAAAGCTTAGTGAAAGACAACCTTACCGCTCAGTAAGGTTAGTTATTCATGGAAGTAGAGAACATATTATTTTATTTATTTTACGTTGTTACCATTCAACATTCCTCCTTAAGGATATCCATGAGTGAAAATTTGAAATCCTGACCTAATAGCGCTAGCTTTTTAAGATTTGTACCACAGATGTAACTTAGTTCAAATATGATACAGCCAAAACTTTATCAATTTCACTTTGATAGTTTGGAAAATATAGTCATATTTATTTATTTTTGGTTACGTCACCTACAAAGTCTCTTAGGCACAAAATAACTTAAATTTTGGTATCACATTTTAACAACAGGCTCCCAATACATCCATTTTGTAAATTTTCCCTAGGTTTCTGTGTGTCTCAATAACTTTAGGCTCCAGAAATGTTTAAATCTATGAAATATGGCTTTTTTACCCAAAATTTGAAATATTTGTGTAGTGAAGTAGAGAGAGTGCATCTCTCAGCAAACCCAGGGCAATTTCTATGTATCTTTGTGAACCTGTGTAGCAGTTTTCAGTAGCCCAACACAAAAACTGCGACACAAGGAGCGTTTTAAATGATGAAAAATGCTGACATTTTCAATAGCTAGAAAACAAGGATAAAGAATTAGGATTCATGTCTAACACTAGCATTCATGTAACTTTAAACTAGATTAGAGCATGAAAGGGCAGAGCCAGACTGAAAAATTCAATGCCATAGCCGGGATTTGAACCACGGATCTTCTGGTCTCCATCCAGCCGCTCTAAACCATTGAGCTACTATGGCCAACGTGCCGATATGACATTAAATTCCCCAACTGACTTGTGTTTTTCCCGGTAACCACTAGGAGTTCTCATAAACACGTGACACAACTACCTTAATGGTGACTAACTATGCTGTAAGTACTTTAAGGCCGGGGCTTTATAGTTCGGACCACTATTAGGTACAATTAATGAAAATTAGGTAATTGTTTTTTCGCACTAGCCGTGTGTAGGACGCACTATGAAAGGGCAAAGCCTGATTGAAAAATTCAATGCCATAGCGGCTGGACGGAGACCAGAAGTTCCGTTGTTCAAATCCCGGCTATGGCATTGAATTTTTCAGTCTGGCTCTGCCCTTTCCTAGTGCGTCCTACACACAGCTAGTGTGAAAGAAGAATTACCTAATTTTCATAGATTAGAGCATTTAAAAATGGCTTGTGGATGCTATCTGAGCATTCTTTGGATTCAGGTAGGCTCACACTACTTTGTAGACTAAAAAGAGTAAAAGGTGATTTTTTTGAAAATGTTCATGAAATTTCAGACATATATATCCTTAAGTGCCATTTATGTCACTAATTTAATTTACAGTACACAATGATTATTTTATCTTAATACTCTGGTGTAAATTTATGATATTTACCAGTTAACACCGTTTGTATAACGAGAAGAATGTTTCCAAACCATGAAGATATTTATTCACAGACCTCACAACCTCACGGTCAGGATTTCTCGCTAAACGCTACACAATTTATCCCTTAATTTTCCAGCGTGCTTCAATAGTGTTCTCAAGTTTTCTCTGAATGTCTTTAAGAACTTGGTAAACACAAACAGAATTTGAGGGGGAGGGATTTGTGTCCTTTAGGAGAACTTAGCTGAAACTTCCAAATATGTAGTAATTACAACCAGGTATTGGAACAACGTTATCATATTAATGGCCTTATTATTTTGTCAATAATGAATTTAACTACTTAGAATTACTTGTTTCCCATGCCTATTGCACGTAAAAACTACATGATGTGCTTCAACACCGCAAATATGCAATAATGTGCATAATAAAAGGCTACAGTCAAGCACAAATCTTGAAACATGTTGCAAAACTTAATTTAAAATCACAATTCAAAACAGACTAAATATCCATTTGCATACAACTGCGATGTCTGGACATTAAAGTCAGATTGCAGGATGTAGAAAGTAGTAGCAATGTTAAACGCCCGTTATCGCTGCATTGTGCACCACAGGCGCTAAGCACTGATTATTCTGTAGATGAACTACAATTTAGAATGCAAATTTGGGAAAACGGCGTTCCAGGAGTAAGGGTCAGGTACCCCCCAGCCATTCTGAATTTATTAAAACAGAGAACCCCAGAAAAATCCCGTACAATTAGAGCGTGGTTTATCTGGATATCAACTAAACCATTCAAGGCGTGACTGGAACTGTGACGTTATTTGAGGAGACGACATATATTTCGAAGAGTGGCACAATCAGTTTGCTCTAAAGAAACTGTAGAAGGTCTGTTTAATCCAGAAAGTGATAACGATGAAAATGATCGTGATCAAAGGTCAACATTTCTCTACTTTCATATCTTGTTCCTTTGCTTAGAATCGTGGCTATATATAAAATCTATAACTGGCTAGTTTCACAATGTGTACCTTTTATAGCTTGAAGGACTATTGTGACTTTTGGTTTGTAGAAATAGATTTGTTGAACTTTTGGCTCTTTCAATGTAATTAATTTTTAAAAATAGATTTATATCTAAAAATTCTCCATTAATATGCTAACATATGCTATCATGAGAATTACAGTACATATCCATTGTTGACAACTTGCTAATCAAGTGATTTTTCATAGTAATGAAATAGTGATTGCTTAATGAAATAGTGTGAGGTAAATGATTGTCTACAAAAAGCTATTGGGATGTTTATTAATAGGATAGCTTTATAGTTTGTTGTATGCCACATAGACTACAATAGAGTACGAAAACTGCATGGAAATGTAAAACATATTTAAAAGAGAGATTACTTAGAAACTGATAAGGGGTTTCCAACAGTAAATATATAGTAATTGAAGAGTTAACATTCCAGTAAATGAAATTTTCGATTTATGCTTCAGAATAGTATTGTGCTTATCATTACTTACAGTGCCTATATTAGTATTTACATATTACAGATATTTGTGGTAGCTCTTTAAGTTTCAGCGCCTAATGCGCCGAATTCTAATGATGGCAATTATTATTCTGAGGACGACACTTCTGATATAGTCCAGTAAAGCATAGTTTCCGAGGTTCAATTGACGACAAATCTGACGTTGCTCCTGACTGCATTTTCAAGAGGAGGTATTAACTTCTGGTTGGTTAGAGTCTCTCTCTCTCTCTCTCTCTCTCTCTCTCTCTCTCTCTCTCTCTCTCTCTCTCTCCTCTCTCTCTCTCTCTCTCTCTCTCTCTCTCTCTCTCTCTCTCTCTCTCTCTCTCTCTCTCTCTCTCTCTCTCTCTCTCTCTCTCTCTCTCTCTCTCTCTCTCTCTCTCTCTCTCTCTCTCTCTCTCTCTCTCTCTCTCTCTCTCTCTATCTCTCTCTCACACACACACACACACACACACACACACACACACACACACTATTCAACTCTGTACGTGTACCTTTGTTATATACTCTCACAGAAAACAAAAGCTGGAACACAAAAACCTAGGTACAGCATTCAGATTTATGTAAATTACTCACTTTTAGCACTGCTAAAGGCAACAGTTATCAGAACCAGTGGACCAAAGACAACAATTGCGCAAAAAATCGGTGTTTAGTTTTAGAAGACTATAATTTTTCATTAGTATTATTTTTAGTTAATTTATTTACTTCTTCATTTATTTGTTTATTTAGTTATCCCTTCATGAAACACCAAAGCAGGTAAATACACAGCTTGTTTTCTTTTCTGACCTTACGCGTTTAACTCAAGCGGTTGCCGATTGTATTGAGGGTCTTTAAATCACTATATAAACTGCACTTAATCACTAGAGTTATGCACGTAAGGAGCACTACATGCTTTTGCACTTCCTTGTACGAGCACTGCAATTCTATTAATTTACAATATCAAACTCATAAAAATGTCCTCATGTTTGTTTGCTTTTCCGTTTGATCCTGTTCATATGTACTGATTTGCTTCTCAGTGTCCTGTAATTCACTTATTGTGAAAGACTTTATTCCCTCCGGAGTTTCGGCACTGTTTAATTTTGACAAAAACATTCGCCTGGTGAGACGTCAAATCTTTCACCAAAATTTATGAAGTAGAATTACGCTGGAAATGATTCACATACACTCGTAGTTCGTCTACTTTCTATTCATTTGGCAGTGATAACTGATGACTAGGGTCTTCTATCAGTGCACTTTTGACAAAATGTCCGAAAATAGTAGACAGTGTTATTTACAGCTTTAACTTCATCGCTGAAATGTAGTCACCTTTTTTTGAATTCTATGCCTTTGTAGCGATTTATAACTTCTCTCAATCCCATTGCTATTTACCTCCATGTAATTGCTCACGTTTTTCAACGCAGTTTACCACCGCCGTTTGTTTCATTGTAGCTATTTTTACCAGCTATCACTTTCAAAGAAAATCAACACCTTAGTGTCATTGAGAACTTAACTTTCAGAATTGCCTTTTCCGTTTAAATCCGTTCTTAATCATAACCTTAAAATGAACTATTTTTCCGAGGTAGTACTTACAGTCAAATGTGAGGAAATATTCGATTCTGCTGGTTTTGTATAGTATTTTACTTTATCAAATGATGTCAAAAGTTCATCAACTGGGCTCCGCGTCAGCCCTGAGTGAGACAAACTTTTGTTCCAAATATATGCATTAGCTTACAAAAGAAAGTCAACCCTAAGTGAATGACGAAAGGAGAACAGTGCAGAAAATTTTCACCCACGTAACCGCGAGGCATTTTTCACGACAGCTCACACGAGCACCTAGTTCAGTCCCTCTACTTTCGGTTTGATATTAACATTTTGGCACTTAAATAGGAACACAGGCTGTTTTCAGATTCAAAGGGGAAGCTAAAGAGTGTTGTAAAGCTGACATTAGTTATTCAAGTGAACAAGGTAAGGGGTGAAGTGGTTGGAGATTTGTTTGCCAACATAGCCAGTGTATATTATATCGGCACGATTCCACGAACTCGAGTCATGTAACATTAATAAAACGTTTTTCTGTTACTGCATGATCTCTCCTCTACTATATTTGTCTGCAGATAAAGGCAATGAAAGGCAAATGCAGAAGTACGGATAGACAGTTGTAAAAGATAAGACAAGCAAGTTTAAATGTACATATGCTCAACGTATTTAGTCCTTACTTTGTGGATATTCTGCAGCGTTTCGGAATAATTTTGAATATATTCTGAAAATACGTTGTATGAAAAGGAAAGTAAAACATGAAAAGTAAGGGCTACAAAGAATAAGAAGCAGATATCCGTATCGACAAAGGAATTGCAAAGCTGAATTCATTAAAAATGAAGGAACCTGCCTTTTTATGTATTGAATTAGTCGTACTTTACGATACTGGAAGTAAAACGTCAGCAACGTCTTCTAAGAGGGAAGTGTAGACCCTTTCACTCTTAAAAACCTATTTTACGAGAGGAAATAACGGCCATTTAAAGGGGACAAGAAGTCTTCGAGTCTTAACAGTGCAAAAGCTGGGTTCCATTGAAGCACTTTGAAGGAGGTTTAGCATTGAAGTAATGGTTGGAAAATGGTACCCCAATATTTCATGCATACGTAAAAAGAAATCTTCCAGGTAAATAGTATGAACTTTTTGTGTAATTAATCAATATTTGCCTTCCTATTGTTTAGGGTTTGCCAAGAATGAAATGTTAGATGAATACGTTTTCGCTTTATTTTCTACTTCTGCTGTTCTTTCTCACTCTCCCCTTCTCTCTTTCTCTCTCTCTCTTTCTCTCTCTCTCTCTATTTTAATAAAATGGGTTTGATGATGCTATATCTAGGTATCTAAAAGTGTGCTTGGCTCCGACTATCATCACACGCAGTTTCAAATGTCCAAGTGCCGTTCAAAGCTGTGCACAATAATGTGATTTCTAAATCCACAGATACATTCATGGTTATTCTGCTTGCCTAGATTTCAACACGGTTTTGTTTCATTATGTAGCTCACATAGCCGGGGTTTTCAAAGCAGTTTTACCAACATTCGCCAACTATGAACGTCTTTGTAGCTCAAGTAGTGGTAATAGTGGTGGATTATTCGGAGGGTATTCGGCACGTCGACCAGGCTAGATCTATTGTACCTATGCCCCAAGTAGAGCGTTCCGAGGAGGGATGATGGGGTGAAAGGAGGCAGAGGACGGCCGAACAGAAGGAGTCACTACAGTACAAAGGAAGAGGTCCCTGCACTTTACCAGATAGAAACTCCCTGATGGTGGGCTACGGACAATCCTCATCCCACCTGCCCACAGTCACGAGGCCGGTTAGGAGAACGGAGGTCGTCCCCACCCCCCAGAGCAGGTTACTCCTGGCAGTTTTGCACAACCAGCATCTCGCCTGCCCCGTTGCTGAACCGGCCCACTAGGCCGGCTCGCAGACCAAACACCATCCCGCCTGAGAGGAAAGCGTTTTCCTCAGAGCATATCAGTCCACCATGCACCGCCGAGACTCCCACCGATACTTCTACCTTGAAAGTAACCACCAGATGAGAGATTACCTGAAATGATAATGGAGGTGAAATGGTGGGACAGGAAATTCGGGGATGTATAACCTACCCAGCATTCGCCTAGCGACGCGGGAAAGTCCCCGAAAGAACCATGGGTCAGGTAGATCTGCCACGGAAATAGAACCCAGGCATCCCGAATGTGGGCCATATACGAAACCGCCTAAGCCATCCAGCTTGGCTTGTAGCTCATTGTTGCCAATGTCATAATTTAAATAACAAGTTTACAATTATTTAATAACATCTCATTATTTTTACATATGTATTCACTAAGGCGTTTAAATTTAGCGCTTATCTCACATATGCAGGTAAGTATTTATTATTAAGTTGCAATTTATTATACAGAGCTTTACCCCCACACCACCGCCACCACACGACATAATGCACGAAATGGGATACACTTGAGAGCCTGTTGCTTGCTTAGAAGGCATTTGGCTTGTTTGTGGCTCCCAGGAATATGACGTGAATTAAGAGCAGTTTTATGGAGTTATTTACTTTTTGATCTATACTCATAAATAAATGAATTTTCAGCCGTGTTAATTAAATTAAAACTGTTATCATTGTTGGGTTGTTCCGTTCCCATGCCTACAAATTCGCGAGTTTCAAGCGATAACTTGTTACGAGAGTTATTGGTGATTTCACATATTCCACAAAGCTTAGAATAGATAACATATTATGACGAAAGATTTTTGTGTGCGATACGTACATACTTACCAAAAAATTCTTGCAGAGAAGTTACAATGTGATTTGAAGTTTAGGATAATTAATAAAGAATCGTGGTCTCGCGTTCCCCAAATTTAACTACATGCGATATATATATAGGAGGGAATTTGATCATCCGTCTGTCTTATTGAAATTCAACAGGTTCTAAAAAGTTAAATTGTATAAAGCCAGTGGCCCAGATGGAATAAACTTCTAGCTGATCAAGTGTGGCGAAATGATATGTAAGTATTGTTGTAGTTGTAACCATAATTATGAACATAGGAAGCAGTTGGGAGAATAATATATCTACCTCTTTCGGTGGTAGACCGAGCCGAGGCGGCCGCCGAAAGCTGCCAGCAGAGAAATCCACGGCGTAACAGCCCGAATCAGACCTGGACCTGCTAACCCGTCTGCCGGCCTCACGCTCACTTACGCATGGCAGAGGTAAGGCGATCATCCAACCAATTCGGGAAGGAAATGTGGTCAACCTTTCGACACCATAGCAACCGAAAAGTTCACATATCTACTTTTGCTACCTGGCACCTCCTTAAATACTTCATAATGCTGAGGGCACCTGTTCTATACCCGGGATATATAATCTGCGCCCACATAAGTGGGATCGAAGCCGGGCGCTTTCCGTCGCACAGAACCAGAGTAAAATACGCAGCGACGCGGTTCCCTGTTGTGTTTGGGTAATGCACAGTGTAACACATATGTGTGTTTTTGTGTACTTATCTGATGTTAATGCCTAATTTAATAGTCAAACTCAGTGTCTCTGAACCTTACAGTTAATGTGAGGAACACTAATTTTAATCTGTATTTACCGTTCTCATAACCGGGTCTTCAATAAAATTAAAAAATATATATCAACGTGTTTACTTTTTCATGAAAAATGTCCTTAAGCTACCGGAAACAACATATAGGTTTGCCTTTCCAGTCATATAAGTTGCCAAATTCCAGATTTAACTTTAAGTTTGTAAGTAGTTTCAACTGTTTTCTGCATGACCAATCGGCTTTCCTAACCTTGCACAGAGGAGAAAAAAGAGAGGGAGATAGTTGGAAAGAAAACGAAGACAGCATTTGGGATATGAGAAAGGAGAGAATGTTGTAGAGGTAGGAGACAGTGAGAAAGAAGTATCTGTGCAAATGTCATGACGCACTTTGCAGATATTCCTTAGTACTTAAATATAATAGGGTTTCTCCACCACGAAATATTACTAAGTTAATGCTGCAAGTATTGAAATTTCAATATGTGGTGATAATTTATGAAATATTATTCACTGTTAAGAGGTTTTACCACCTACTCAGAATGCAGCTGTCACTAGAGAAGCCCACCGGTTTTATGCGCTACTGAGCATGTTCAAAGCAGCCGTCCTCGTCAGGTATGCAGTGGAGCATTCAGCAGAATAGGACAGCCGTGAAGAAAACATGTAATATTTGGAACTGATATGATTGGCCGTCAAAATATAAACAGCGATTACAGATATTATGCCTATATATCCATTAAACTGAGATTTCCACCACCCAAAATCATTACATAAGACAGAAGTTGGTAATGAAAGAAGGAACTATACCTAGTGACTTTGAACCATACCGTTCGTATTTTCAAATCCAGTATACTTTGTTACAGATCAAATTTAAAATAATTACAATTTTAACCACATCACTTGTGGGTGAATCTTGAGCAGGGCCGATGTGACACACTTCACAGATTTTCCAAATTATGCACTTTGGGCCTGCTATCTGCTTTTATCTCTTGTCGAAGCTTTGTCTTAGATAGAAAAACTTTCAACCCCACTAAACAGGTTTCCAATGTTGAAGTTTGCCTTGTGGTGTTCAACTACCTTAAAAGTAAATTAGAGCACCTAGAAGTAGAGCAGATGCTATTTAACCTCACGTCTTGTAACCTAGCGCACTGCCTTACGCTCCTTTGCCCCACGAACCCATCTGCTCTTTTACAAAGCTTTGTCTGTAAGCAAACGTTTCCACCTGCGTCTGCTATTCTAACTCTGAGTTTAAAGAAAAGTATCGCAGCGGTGTCAAGCTCCCTGCAGGTCGCCGAGGTGAGCGCTCACCCTCAGGGTACCTGGGTGAGATGCAGCTAATGGCCGGTCTTCCTCAGAACTACGCGGCTTTCTTGCTCAGGGGATTTGTTTTGGCCTTTTTCAGTAGCCACTATTCCCCAAGACGTTTGCTTTGTATTCTGGACCTATATAGGGTCTGACTAGTGCCCGCCAGGAAGATAAGACTGTTTAGTAGACAGTTGACAACGACATTTGAGATGAGTAAAATTCAGTGGACAGTGCTTAGTGCAATTCAATTATAAGCTGTGATTCAGCAGATCAATTATCATTTGATTTGCACGAGACAGCTCTGGTTTGTTCCATGGGTTCGTTTGTCCGCGCCATGGCGTAGTGGGCTAGAGCGTGTGTTTTGGTTCTCTGAGCCCTGAATGAGCCCGGGATCAATCCCACCCCCGGGGGTGCGGATTTTAAGTCCCGGTTACAGGGCCGTTACCCACTCAGCATCGTGAGGAAATTGAGAACCTAGGTAGCGAATCCTGGTCTAAAATCTAACTTTCCTGCTTGTGGTGCCGAGATGCTGACCACATCTCCTCCCAATTTCGGTTAGATGACCTCTCACCTCTGCCTTGGGCATGTGGGTTGAGACCGGCAGTCGGGTTGGCAGGCTCAGCCCCACTTTGGACAAATACACCATGGGTTACTCTTAATGAGTTCGTTTAGTAAACAGCGGCTTTGATTTATCGCAATAGCTTCCAGTCCTGATTGTGGTGCTACTAAGCCTATGGTAAAAGACGAGACCAGCACTTGCAAAGGAAGCAATATCTTCTGTACAAGTATATATTAAGAAACACGTGTTTTATGTTTAAATGCCTTTTTATTTTTCGTGTTTATACAGTTTGTATTTTTACTTAATATTGACCACGTCTGAAAGATCGCTGATGTAGCTCTGTTAATTTCGACAATCTGTCTTCCTGTCGCTTCTTCTCTCCCTCTTCCCAATGGCGTGAAAGTAAAAAACTTTATGCTCCCTAGGTTCCGGAACCAGAATATTTCCCACTGCAGACGAAAAAACTGATTTGAACACTATCACAACATCGAAAATCACTCCTGAAATATTTACAGTATCAAAATGAATCTTACAAATTGTTAAGAAACATTTAACTGTAACATTTTTAGAAACCTGTCTAATTATGCATGGTCAACCGGGTCAGTGGCGAGGTAGGAGGAAAGGAAATATACTCACATTGTGTCATATGCGAGTATTTTCGAAAAATGCAGCTGTGCTTCGCTGATAAAAAAAAAAAAAAAGACTAGAACATGGGGAATTAATTCAGCCTGGGTTTATTTGAGAAACCTTTCGCCCATTTCATTTATCTTCCTATATGACGTAAGGTTAGAGGACGTTAGTTTAAAATAAAATAGAGGAAGCACATACATAATCAGTCCTATTGAAGAGTTCGTGTGTTCTCTCAATAAATTAATGGAGTATCACGATGGATTCTTCACATTTCCCAAAAATTCACAAATTAATTTTAATCGCAATCACTACTTTGAACGTTTTCCCAATACGATAGCTAAAGCTTCATTACAAGGCCATGGACATGTTTACAAATCACCTACACTTATTTTTAAGCTATTTACCTCTCATTGAGTTTTTTACACATTTCCACAGTTAAATTATTCTATAGGATGCCGTTTGTAACCAATCTTGTTCAATTTTGCAGGAGCAATTCAAAAATAACTCTAAAAATGGCATATATTTCTGTTGTTACCTTTTGAAATGCTTAAAAGAAGAAATGATTTGGTTGACCACTGGAGATAAATTGTTATCAAAGTATATTTAAGGGGAGATTAAGAGGTATACTGTATTTTAAAAATGACATTTTCTGTCTTTAAGGTTATATTACTAATATGTGATATTTTCTGAACATTTTGGTATATAGTTTTGTGTTAGGGACGAGAAGATAAATCATAACTTTTGAACTAATTAGGGTAATAACATGCAATTTAGCTCATTTTACAGTGGAATTTACGCTACTGCAATTGGTACCACTAATGCTAAGAAGGCCGCTGCCTGGGCGAGGTTAAAATACTAGGTAATCATTGGCATTTTAAAAAGTGCGGTTTTTTTTTTTCATTTTAATATCCTCTAAAATACATTTTCTGTTACAATGGTACAGTTTTCTAAAGAACTATGAAAGATAAACATCTCAAATTTTCAACACACATCAAGCACTATAACGGAGATGGGAATCTATTTTTATGCATGTTAAATCAAAGAAAATATTTTTGTTACCATATTAGACCTTATATAAAAAAAGCTGGATCCACATACTAAACAATATTGCCTGAAACAGTCTAGAGAAACGTAAACTTTAAGTTAGCAATTTTTACATAGGCAGGATAGGGCTTTGAATCTCCCCTTAAAGGTTTAACCCGTTTTTATATAAAAACAAGGCAAGTAATACAATTTCTAAAAGCCAGTTTTATGCATTAATATTTCAATAAAGTGGTAGCATTTGTATTTAAAAGCTAAAGCTATTGCACGTGAGTATTTGGTGCAATAATGGTAAAATAAAGACTTTTCTACAAAAAAAGTTTAAGGCTATCTGGATGGATTTTAAAACACATGTATAATTGAGATAAGGCAATATGTGAGAAAATTGCGAAAACGTTTCTGAATAATACTACACGATTTAGAAATGCAACCTGTGTTAGTCGTGCAGTTTTGTCACCAAACACAATATCCATCCTTCGTTTTGGTGGTGCACGACTATCCCAGTTCCCGACTGCACTCCAGTCGTATAGAACCAATTATATCAATTATTATAACGTCACAGGCCCCAGTCTCTCAGCTTACTAGGGCAGCTGCTTTCTGTGCAAAGAAAGTAGGCATGTTTAGTGTTATCTCTTTGTTCGTGCAACGTTGTGGGTTTTAAGATGCCCTGCGTTGCACTGCAGCTATGCGGGCTGAGAGGCTGGCGGAGGGAGAACTGGAATTAGCAGTAACCTGTAATTTGCGTTGTCCCTTAGAGGCGGGAAGCCTTTCACTTGTTTTGACACAGTGGCGGCCAGGCCCTGAGAGACGGACGGACTAAGGAAAATGAGAAGGTGGGAAGAAAGTATTTGTCCGAGCGGGGAAGGAAGTGTGGTATCGGGGTACTGATCCCACGAGAAGGGGAAACAGGTTCCTGTGCGGGCCAACAAAAAGAAAACAAGCCATTCAGAGGAACAGAGACGACAGGAATGCTATGAAGTGAAATAAGGTATTATCTCCTCCCTTTTTCTCAACCTGCCCCTCCATATCACCATGATGACGGTGTCGTTCCACGCCTTCACACATGCAACAACCCAAAAGGTGTCGTCTATTATTCTGTATTACCTTGCAGAAAACTTGAGAATTGAAGCGTGCGCTGCAGTAAGTGCTTTTAAAAACAGTGATGCCAACTGGTAGTCTGACAGCGTCAATGTTTATTAGTGCCACTGAATATAATAATGAATACCTGGAGAAGCAAATGCAGTGGCCAAGCAATTATGAAATAGGTAATGAATTTCCATACAGCCAGCAATAATGCTAATAGTTTTCATCAGTGGCGGCTTGTGCTTAAACCTTTATGAAGCAGCTTAGCAGTTCTCAAGTAGACAGATAAGGACTGAAGAATCATTAATACAGGTTTTCTCCAAGTGGGTGCAGGGAAGTACGGAGCATGACATCACGCAACCTTCAAGCTCACCGGTTCCTGTACACATTCCTATTGCAGACATCGCTATTGGATTAACAGGAAGCAGAACCACGCAATGTACCAGTGTTGAATTCAAGGAAGTAAACCCCAGGAATTAATACCCCCTAATATCCCGGTGATAACATATTCTGCCATATCTAGTTTCTAATAGACTTAGAAGATAGCCGGAGTAGAAACTCCCATTTAGGTCTTACATTTCAAATTTAGATGCCTCAACAGTTTAAATTAGCTATTATTTGTATTACAGATATTCAGAAGTTTTATAATTATAGATTACACTACCCAACATGGCATATAGTTCCTCGAAGATAATACGTGTTTCTGGTCCATTTCACACGTAGATGCTCTAAATGATGCTTAAAATGGCACATCATGTCACAATTTTTAGATATTTTATATACACATAATCGAAAACGAGTTCGTGTACCAGTCGGTATCACACGTGTCATAGGTTGCCACCCTTCTCCTACAAGATTACTTACGCAGGTACTTACAAAATGTAAGGATGAAATTATCTATAATTTAACTAGGCCTTTACTTCATAACATCCTGAATTTCAATAAGAAAATTCTGTAAGTGAAAGACATTGAAGAGCAAGCAGACTTCAATGATTTGGCAAGCGACTTAAATTTGTCAAAAAAAAAAAAAAAAAGAATCCGGACTTTTAGGTTTCAGGCTGCAACAATGGAAATTACCTTCACCTGGTACAAAAATTACAGTTTTTAAACAGACATCATAAAATTGAAAAAAAAAAAAAACTTCAATGGAAGAGAATATGTTTCTATATAGACAAGTGTTTAATGAGTGAGTTATGAATTGAACATTGTTTATAGATTGATGAAAGTTCCACTTAAAGGCTGTATTATTTAACAGTGGAAACAAACTTTCATCTTTTCTAGTTTTCCATTCTGTGGGTCTTAAAGAAGCTAATGAAATAATGACCAAAATTATACGTTTTAAAATATCAGGTTCATTGTTGGAAAACATGTGGTTATCTTGTGGTTTGCTTCTTAGTTTACAAGGGGGATTCACAAAATATTTTTGGTTTTGTATTTGTGGGCCTGCCATGATATGCAAAAGCATTATAAGGTACTAAAGTGGCACAAGCTGTAGGAATATATTCCAGGGGATAGTAATGTAAAACACCGTTCGCTGAGCCTAATATGGTTCTTCTCCCTCTCTTACATATAAAACATGGAGGATGAAGAATTTTGTTAAGGCACTCAACAAGATCAGTAGTGGACTTGCACATCTGCAAGGCAGATTTCCACAGTTAACTTCAGCTTAAGCAAAATTGAAATAAGGATTTTTTGGACCTCAAATCTGAAAACTCGTGGAGGACGAAATATTTGGGGGGGAAACAGCTACTAACGGTAGAATTAGTAGGTTGGCAATCAGTTACAGGAGTTGTGCGTGATTTTCTTGAAAGAAACCTATAAAAATTTATTATCAAATTTGTGAAAATGCTATAAATAATGTGGAGTATCTTTGAAAATTCATTTCCTCCAATCACATTTAGACTTTCTTTTTCGGAAAATCGGGGTGATGTTAATTACATACAGGGGGAACGGACAGGAAATTTCTGTGGCCTTTCTTAAATCAGCACACCTTTTCCTCTATGAATCACCTGCATTTATCACAGAGATGTGAATTTTGTTTGGGTAGTGTTATAATTAAACAACACAAGGATTTTTTCGCACAGTGCCACTGGTTACATAGCAGTTCTATCTCGGATTAGAACTCGGGAGTTGTTGCCCCGGCAAGTTGGCTTGCTTGTATATAGCTAGCTCAATAGATGAATGAGTGAATGACAGCAATAAAAGTTATTGAGTGAGAATATGTCAGCATGGAGGGGCAACTGCATCTCCAAGTGATTCCATAAACGACATTGTATAGAGAATAATGAAAATTTTAAGGAAAGTATGGATAAATGCATGAATGAATGAATGAATAAATAATTAAATAAATAATACACACTATCCGTGTGTAGTTTAAGGTTTGCAATAGTAGAGCCAAAACTGAAAAATTCAATGCCATAGCCGGGATTTGAACCACGGATCTGCCGCTCTACGTGCAGTTGCTCTAACCAACTGAGCTACAATGGCCAACGTGCCGACATGACATTAAATTCTCCAATTGACTCATGTTTTCCGGTAGACCACTAGGGGTTCCCATATGCTACGAGACACGCACCTTTTGTGCGACTTACTATGCTGTAAGTGCTTAAGTCCCAGGCTTCATAGTTAAAGCACTGTGTTATTCAGGTAAATTGATGGAAATAATCATTTCTTCCACATTAGCCGTGTGTAGGCTAATGACTGAATAAGTAGAGCCAGACTGAAAAATTCAATGCCATAATCGGGAGATCTCCGTACAACCACACGGAGAGCTGGAGATTCGTGGTTTAAATCCCGGCTATCACACTGAGTTTTTCAGTCTGACTCTACTCATTCAAATTTAGAATAAACTTGTGAGAAAAGTAATTTCAAAGTAAGTTATAACAGTTTAGTTGCATATAAACCAGGACACCTGAGAAATTTAGCCAAAATATGAAAAATATGCAAACTTTGCTTTTTTTCTTTTTCTTTTATTTACCTACATTCCATGCTTTCATTGGACGCATTTGATTTATTATGTAGCATCGATAATATTAAACGCCGTGTTGTGGCATTTACATAAGTACTCTTAAGAATCGTACTGCAATACACATTCCAATTTTGAATGTTCTTTACCTAAAGTTTACATTACATTGTTTAAAATGACCCCGTGCAAGAACAAACACCAGCAATTTTAGACATAGTCATTGATTATACAGTTATGACATTTGAAATATGGACCATTTCGGATCTTTTCATGTTTTAAGGTAGTGCATACCATTTCACAGAATTGAGATATGGCACCCCAACTGCCCTACCATATAACACTGTTGACATTCCTTGCAGATATCTATCTTTCTTGGGTAGGCAAGCTTTTTCTTAACTTTCCAGGCTTTCGCTGTGGCTGTCGTTTCCTTTTCAGCGCGCGTATGTCTCCTAGAGTTTTGCCTGCAATGTGACGTAAGCACTAGAATGAACATCATTATTGGTTGGCATGTATGCGTGAACGTATATTTGAAATTACTCAGAACTGAAACGTCAACATTTGACATGACGTGGTGAAAGAAATATGTACTTTGAAAAAGCCAAGGAGTTTGTTAAATTCGTTGAGAGGAAACGATATACTTCCTGCTAGTCTGGCAGAACGTGTCCGGTCACATATCTTTGTTTATGAATGGTTCGTAATCTCTATTTAATCTAGAGGGTTCAAAGCAGAATTATTCAGCTACTCTTCCACGAAAAAGTGTATCAGCTGGATCAATTGGACGCGATCCACCTCCCCCAACCCATACTACTTCTAGAACATTCCAATTAAAGTTAATGTGGGCCCAAATTATGCTGCAAACAGAAATAATATTTTTAAACTGATTGACGTTGAACGAATTATTCACAAAGAAATTGACAGGGAACACAAGACTGGGGAAAAAATAATTTGAAGTTGGATTTAATTATAATTTTATAAAGATTATTAAAATTATTTATAGCTCTATAATATGCACAAATCACCCTTCGCTCTCGTAATTCCAAATTAAACTTAACATCTTAATATATGAATTAAATAATAATTAAAAATCATGCGTGAGATATCAGATAAACTAGAAGAAAATGACTTTTGGAAGGAAATAGCACTTTATGAGATTTTGAAACCTATTTATCATAAATTTGCAGTACTCAGGTGTTGGAGACAATGACATTGAAGAATTTTCTCTTAAGGTAAGTAACATTCACAGCTATACGGATGCACCGCTGGTATTTTTGTTGGATTAGAAAAATAAGTAATTCATGAACTATAATTAATTTATACTAAATATTTAAACCACTTGCGTAATATACGAATATCCATGTTGCAATTGTCATAGTTATAAAACAATGCAATATTCAGTTTGCATTCCGTTACGTCTAGCGCCACGAACACTCGCAAGTGTGCGAGAGAGAAGGAAATATAAAAGGAGTGGGGATAACCAGGTGGCAACGGTGAAGGCTCTAACGCATCTGATTAGCTACAGGCGAGAACTCTTCCTATTTCAAACACATAATAGTACTAAACTTATCTTTACTAAATATGACGCAAATTATTATGTTGTGTTCACTTAAACAGTATTATTTATTTACAACAAAATAACAATATACATTTTTTTAAAAAATTATATCACCCAAATCTATGTGTGTATTAAAAGCGTTATTGAATTAAGTGCGTGAAGAAAACTACCCCTCAACCTTTTGCCCCAGCTGAAGCGTGTCCATCTGCCCTGTGGTGTAATCAAACAGAAAAACTCAGAAGACAGAAACTGGATACATTTATCTGACATTTATCACTACGCTCATATCTGTAATCGCTTGATAGTTTGATGGCATCGTATCTGCTCTATGTTGGGCCTGTGTGGCAAAAATCGGGTACAGAGTGTAGCTAAAAGTACTCGAAAATCATTCCAGAATACGTAGGAACATATAGGCATTGTACAGAAGGAATGATTTTACCCTGACGGGTAGCGGTCTACACATGCTATATGTAAAGGGCGCCGTCCCCCATATCAAAAACAAAGTTGACGAGGGATGTCCAGCAGCTACTTGCAAATGGTTGCATAATGGACTTTCCAGGCTTCAGTATTGGGCGTTGCAATTCTACTCCGCAGCAGATCTTTTGTGCACATGGTTTATACAGCAAAGGTTATATAATCCAATTTTCCGGTGCGTAGCAGTTTGAGTACAGAGATAGCTCGCTTGTAAGCCCCGCCATAGATGAACCATTAATGTATCCATGTGTGCATCTAGAAGGTTCTTTTACGCCCTCATTTTCCATAAAAGTCTTGTGTGCAAAAATTGGAATTTTACATTTCAAGGATTTAATTGAAAAATATTTCTCATATATTTTGTTTCAGTTGCTGTATGGCCATGTTCGCTGAAATAATCGCAGATCCACTCAAAAGTTTATCGACGCAACTCTTACCGTGCGCAAGACTCATTGTAACACAGTGACCGCAACATGGGTAAAAAAAATTACACCAATTTGAGTATCATTTCACCCATTCCATTCATCGTCCGATATGACAACGTTGGAGGACGTAAATTACAACAAAAGGTTATGTTTCTGGTGTGATTAGAATTCTCACTGCTGCTCCCATTTTGTGGTATGAGGAATTTCTCTCTTACTGTCATTTTAACTTTATTATTATTATTATTATTATTATTATTATTATTATTATTATTATTATTATTATTATTATTATTATTATTATTATTATTATTATTATTATTATTATTATTATTATTATTATTATTATTATTATTATTATTATTATTATTATTATTATTATTATTATTATTATTATTATTATTATTATTATTATTATTATTATTATTATTATTATTATTATTATTATTATTATTATTATTATTATTATTATTATTATTATTATTATTATTATTATTATTATTATTATTATTATTATTATTATTATTATTATTATTATTATTATTATTACTATTATTTCCCTTCCGAAGCCTACTAAGGATTTTTACGTAGAACGCCATCGGCCCCCCCTCTGGTTTAAACCAGCGACTTCGAGAACTAGAGGCTCGTGTGACAACGCTGTATCACGAGGTTATTTTATTTTTTTTTTATAATTGTACGTCCTCCAACGTTAAGTCATACCGGACGATGTATGGAATGGGTGAAATGATGCTCAAATGAGCCCAGGGTCCATAGAGCTTAGAGTTACCCGACATTCGTCTTACAGGATAAGGGAAAACCCCAGGTAAACCTTATCCAGGTAACTCACCCTGACCGAGATTCGAACTCGGGACCTCTTGAACGTGAGGCAGACTGGCTACGACCACGCTACCGAGGCGGGCAACATCAGGAGGTTATCAATAGTGTAAAGGGAATTTATTTATAACTCAGTATTTTTTCAAAAATATAACCAAATGAATGTTGTTACATCCTTAGTCTGGTGAAAGAGGATTACTTCTAATGACTGCCAATTCCTATTATTGTAAAAAAAAAAAAAGATATATGGTAATATTGGAAGCCATTATTAAACGCCATAAACGTATGGTTTTACACGATTTCTCTCTAAAGTTGGCATTACAGCCTTTATGAACTTATACGATATACATTTTCTCTCTCGGTTTCAGTTAAGCATTGTCCGACAAAGATCCTCTTTTAAGGAAATCATTTCTGTCACTCTTTATGGGCCTTATGTTCCACCTCTCCTTGGTTAATATGTTCTAAATTTAAGAAACAGGTAACATGTGAAGCTTTAATCTGAGGAGATGAAGAAACCGCGAAAGGCTGGCAAACAAGGACGAGAGAAGGAAGAAAGGAAGAATGAAATGGAGATGAAGGCTTTTGATTCAACAAGAGGCTTACCATAAAAGCCGAAGAGTGGTATCCATTGTTTCTGAAGCTAGGCTCCACTCATCCGTTCCGTGGATGCTGGGACACCGAGTTCATTTGCAGCTCCTTTCTTTTTCGACACCAATTGCAACCGGTAATAACTCTTATATTCGATGGATTTTCCTATTTGCTAACACCAAAGGTTCATCAGCACCTACATTAACAGTTTTTTTGTTACAAGTCAATTAATATTCATTTAGTGTGTATTGCATAATAATCATTATAAATATCTAGGATTATTGGCAATGGCCATTTTGCACATCTTTTTAAGAGTTGCTCTATGCTTCATAACATTTAAACTAAAATCTATATGTCTAAAATCTATATATTATTTTTTAATATATTGTGAAATGTTCGTTCTGAACGAGGCTTCTTTGTATTACTTTTTCGGTTCAAAATGTTTCTGTACTTTTTGAAAAGAAAAAGGTCTACTCTATGTAATTTGAAATATATACTTTTAACGCAATATTGTATAACGAGGGCGACAAAGAGTTATAATTGAGGCAGGTACTGTCAATCAATTTATACGTTTTTATTATTAACATGTATACAGTAATTTATTTTCCAGTTTTTAATGCTGGGAATTTGAATAATGTTTGAAAAATACGTCAAGATTTGTGTTGGAGTTACCACCTAAGGTGCTTCATAAAGAAAAATGAACCTCTCCCATCTGAATCAAAGTACTCAAAGTACAAGAATATTCCGGAACGTATATTCTATGTGTAGAAGTGTTCTCACTTTACTGAGAAACGTCATCAGGAGGCGTGATTTCGCTTCCTAAATTAGCTGTACACATTTATCACCTGTTTCTGATAACAGCTATGCAGAACCGGCTAATCGTATGAAGGCCATTTTGCCTCTGTTCTTCCTCTCTCTTACAGTCTGTTATTGTCCCCGTTTAATTTGATAATCTGCACTAGAACTGGCTTGTCAAGCGCAACGGTGACAAGTTAGCTGGTACAGGCAGGGTTTTGTTATCAGTAATAGGCTGGAAAATTCTTAGCGCTGGACTCTGGTGCTTTATAGGTGACACCTTCTAACAGGCTAAATCTTTGCAGCTATAATGTGACAATTACTACACTTAATAGGTGTTCATAAAACTATAGTATATGAGCTCTCCATATGCATGTAGGGAGCGATTCATTTAATATTGACCTATCTTGGTGGGAGTTGAATGAATGTACCTTTACTTCCATGCTAAATAATTAATAATATTTTACAATATTTCTTTTGCTTACCTTACCCTAGGATTAGAATTTACTACGGAGTCGTGATCCATTCTACCTATGCTCCCAAGTGGGGCACATACGGGAGGAAGGATGAGGCGAGAGGAGACAGAGAGCGGCCTCCCAATGAGGCACAACCATGCAGAGGAGAGGGTCCCTACATTTTACTTAGAGAACTCCCCGGCAGGCCGGGATATAGGACATACTCCCCTAATGCAGAATGGCAACGGTCTTGGCAGCCGGGTGTGCTGTGGTCCCAACAGCCAAGCCCGTTAATGGTTCCAGCAGCAGGTTCGAAGATTGGCAACCGTCTTACCGGGGGAGGAAGGAGTTTTCCTCAGAGCATATTGGGACTTTGTGGGTTCGTAGACTTAAAAGTCCAATTTGCCGAAATGCTAAATGTTCTTTATTTCCGTAGGGATACACTGTTCAATGCTCTTGTAAGAACATTACATCACATCACATATCACAATCTACAGCACCAAGGTCGATGACAATAACAAACATCAGCTCTCGTTACAACACTTCACAGCTGACTCTCGTTTTACCTCTCCCGCGACTGTTTTACAACTCATTCTTGGCGAATCGTCGACTTCTTAAATACCTCATTAATACATTCGAGACTCTTCCAAAAGAATAAAGAAACCGAATATTCAATCACATTCCACAAGCGTAACTTAATCTATGCCGGCAAGTTCGTTATCACAGCTATCTTCATTTGGCGGGCTTTGTGTGCACTAGCCGCGCTATTGTTAACAAGCTCCTTATTACCGTGAAACATTATCTGCCATCTATTATCTACTTGCAGCGAAACTCTTTATGCCTGTTACCGCGACAATATCATCCTGTCATGAACCGCCGAGACCTCCGCCGACACTTCTTACCCTGAAAGAATCCACCGGATGACAGATCACGTGAAATCATAATGGAAATGAAATGAAGGGACAGAAAATTTGGAGAATGTAATTAATCTACCCAGCATTCGTCTAGAGACCAGGGAAAACCCCCGAAAACCCCATGGTTAAGGTAGGTCGGCCACTGGAATCGAATCCGAGCCTCGCGAAGGCAGGCTACAGACGAAACTGCTTGAGCCATCCCGCTCGTTATCTTACCCTAAGTAGAAATTACAGTCTAGCACTGGTGGAGCTAAAACCCTGGTGCATCCTTTCAACTTATTTATGAATGCTCTTTAGCTGCTATTTTTCTCAGGGTCCATCTTATTTTGGTTCTGAAAGACCACTAATTTTGCTCAGAGGCCTGTTTATAAGGCTTAAGATTCTTTTCCGTGCCGTAAATCTACAGACCACCAGCTTTGCTTTCTTTCCTAAGGAAGCTATGCTAAGAGGTTTTGCCCTTAGACCACGCAGGAGGACCCTGGGATATTTTCTTTGGAGATAATAGCACAATGCATAATTAGGTATACATAGGAGTACAATACAATGTTCCGTATGCAGGAAAAGCCATTATCATGTATCTATTTCTGGCATGTAACCACGACTGCTAAGAACGATTACTGACTGTTCACTGACTGGCTCTAAAAGCTCGAAGCGACTAAGAATTTCAAATTTAATAAAGCAGTATAATAAAGCTGTCCTGTGCACAGAAATTTGCCGATGTTTTTAACTTCCTACACATTTTTATTTGTTTAATAGTGATAGAAACTTATGATCTGCGCTCCGCAGGAGATCTGGACGAGCCAAACCTTTACTGTCGTGAATTCAAGTACGACACAGAAGCATTAATCTGTGAAAACGTATCAGGCCTAGGTGATCGGTGAAAGGAAACGAGTATGTCTTACAGTAATTAAACCACTGGATGGCATACTTCAAATCAGCGGTCCACACCAGCTCCGGCACGAAACTGTCTCGTTTTGGTTTGATGTGAAATGCGTCAAACATCAGTCTATGAATAACGGTCAATTTCAGTCTCAGCAGCGAAGAAAAAAGAAAGGGAAGTGAGATAAATATTAAGTGGGGTGCTAGAAATAGTTAAGCAGTGTGAGTTATATAGAAGAGGGGATGTATTTCCTCGCCAACATAAACCACCGATTATATCGGCATGATTCCATACACTTGGGTGTACATGTCAACATTAGAACCTTCCCTTCATTAATCCCTGCAAATACTAGGAGCCTCTCATGAGATTATAGCACATTAAATTATCAGTGTAGTAAGGGTTACGACTGTCAGTTGTTAAATGATGCGTTGGGAGACGTGTTTGAAATAGGGATCCGAAGTGTCCTGAGGACTAATTTGTACCACAGGTATAACTAAACAAAACTGACGTAACATCTATTACAGAGCCTACGTGTTCAGCGTAGCCGGTCTACCTATGTGTATAGTCGTCCTGTTCGAACCGTCACCATGGAATTATCTTCGGTAATAGATACCTCTCAGATAAGGCACTGATTACTCCACATGGAGTGAACATATGTCTGCCATTTGTGATTCCTGCGAATTCCGTTGGCTGAAGTGTTGCGTTCATTGGTGTTTGGCACACGACCTGGAGGACCGTCAGTAACCCTCTCACTCTTACAAGAATAATCAGAGGGTTATCTGAGAGGTTTCTATTAACAAAGATAAATCCATGGTAACCGTTCCACCAGCGAGACTATACACGATAACAGTACACGATACACCAATACATGCGCACTGCTAACCAGGGCTACTCTGTAACTTCTGGTTGAAGCTGAACCACTTGTTAAAGCCACTAGCCACTGGCTACACGCTATTTGCTATTCTCTAACATCGTAACCATAACATCTTGTTGAGAGGAAGAAAGCTATGGTTAAGGATAACAAGAGGCGAGACCGTTTTCTTAGTTCCAGCAATACTACCTTTTCCTTGCTGAAAAATGATTTAGAAGCGCAGGAGATAGACTACTTTATGTTATTCTTACATCGTAAATCATACCTTTGTGTGTGAAGATAGTGAAAATTGTACGCTTACAGGAGTAATACGTAGAGTTTCCTAACGTAGCTTTTGACTTCTTGCCATTTACACGATAGTAAAGAACATGTCGAAGAAATGTTTGCTGTCGGGTTCATTTCTCCGTCAGAATTATACCTATTATAATCAAGCATTTACATTTAGGTTTCTGCCGTACGGCCTTTGAAATGCTGGTTTGGGTCATAAAGTTCTACAAACCATAAATTCTACTCTCCTTTAGAAGTTTATGACAAAGTAAACAAATATCCAAAATGAAATCAGTTTCTTTCAAATTAAATGCTTGGAGATAGAACGTTTATGTTACAAAGTTATAGTGACCACGCTTAAAGCATCCCCAGGCGCTTCGTTTTGTAAGGAAAAACTGTTCTCACCCCTAACCACAATGTGATAAACATCTTACGTTACACTTACCGGGGAGAAGAGGTGAAGAATGTTTGGCTCGTGTTTATAGCTGAAAATAGCCAGGGTTGCCGTTGTTTAAAATAACATTTAGAAAGGGGAAAAAAACTTCAAGCTGATTTCACTGTACGAACTAGGCATTTGGGTTACTTGTTGATATTTTCAAATGAATTTTAAATAATTAATGCATCCTACAATAATAATGTTACAACGCTTTATAACATAACTGAAAAGAGATATATTACCTATGATGTTATGGTATACAATACTTATATTTCCAACGAGAACTAAATCCGTATTATTAGCATAATATCCAAGGAAAGCTTAGTAATACATCATTACAATTTTAAAAGGGTTAAATTGCATCATATGCATGAATTTTCGAGGGATATTTACTTGCAAACTAAAGAAGCACTTTAGATATTCTGGTAGTTAGATATATTTTTATTGCAATCGTGAGCTGATTTATCCTAAAACATTTTCTTATATTCTATGGCAGCTAGGGGTGATGAATTTTAGTTGGTTTAACAAAGCAGTAAATACTTCAAAAGTAAAAAAAAAAAAAAAAAAAAAAAAAAAAAAAAAACGAACTAAGGAATTAAAGAAATACTAGTAAGGACTAGTAAGGAAACTCTGTTACTCCTTTTAAATGCTGGAATCCTTTTACAAGGATGTCTGCTAATTTTAAAAGTTTGAATAAAGTTAAGCAGTGTAATTTTTTGAGGGTGGGGAGCTTCTGTAAAACAAAGTTTAAATAAATAATCACGTACATTCCGCATAATAATTAAATGTCATACCTTTAGAACACGAGAAAGATTAGAGATACTGTTACTTATATATTACAAGTATGAATGGAAATCCATGTTAGCATATCCATGTTAAGTTCGATTCTCAAGGTCTCCACATCTTAACTAAATTACGCAAGTGCTAAACGAAAATAATTATTAAACACTAATAACTTTATAAAACTACACTAAGTAACTTCTATAAATATAAGAAGCTTAATTAACACACATAAGACGCACGTGTGCACAGTCTAATGTAATAGAATGTACTGCAGTTCTAAGGACACAAGAAAAATATTACAACAGCGCTTTAAGTTTGTGAACGTACTAAGAAGGACCACCCCAAATGTTTAAGGGTGAGAGACCCTTATAATTGTTTACATGAGAAAAGGTGTGGTCAGAAGGGAAAGCTTTGATGCCACGTGGGAACAAATGAACGCGGCTACTATACATTTATTTAATATTGGTTATAGATTATTATAAGAAATTACACTATCCTGCAAACTATATCTTATTTACTCGTTTGCAATCTGAAAGTTAATGCTAACCAATTTCGGTGTGCTAAATTGAATCATGCTGTCCATTTTTCTGTATTACGTAAGATTTTCTCACAAATCACAAATAATTATTTGAAAGTAGTGTTCTTTAAAATAGTACGTTATAAAATGAGTACAAAAAGAAAAATTTCTGAGTAATAAATATATAGAAATACCTGTATATCTGTAAAATAAGGCATTAAGTTATACTTTCTTTGGTCGGAAAGTCTGTTTCGCTGACTTGTGTTTAAGTCGTGATTAAGGAACTGCTGTTTTCAAGTAGCAAAAGTAGTCCATTCGCATTTCTCCATCTATCCTGATATCTCCTATCCATCTCTTTGATTTATTGCACAAATCATTCAGCTTGTTCATCTCTGAAGGATCCAAAGTTATCAAGAACATAGTTTAGCTGAGAGTACAGGTAGTGAAGCTTTAAACTCATAGCTATTGTAGTATACTTCTCACAATTTTTTCGTATCGCATGTAGTTCATAAGAAAATTATCAACTACCTCTTTGAAAGTATATAAAGTTTGCGTTTCTCTATCATACATGGTTCATCAAAACTGGGAAAGTGTCGCAGGACAGAAATATTAAGTGCAAAGCATTTCAATTATTTAACTGTTTGTTCGTGTTTGAATTACTTTGCGACTGTTACTTAAACATTAATCCTTGTAAGGTAAAATTATATACGTATGAGCTAAGTGTGAATATAAAGTTCTATCACTTATGCTTGAGTGAAATAATTTCCTAAGCTAATTTCTGATGAATTCCGTTAATTCCTAACGGAGAAATACATTTTTATGTGGCACGCAGATATCAAAATTGTTGTAAGACGGTTTATTTTTTTCAGCTAAATAGACGGCATAAAAGTAGAAAGTTCGTACTTAGGACGCACTAGAGCTTATGCTTCATTCAAGTACTGGTTGGAGACCATTATAATGAAAATACGAGATGCAATTTTAATTATGCTGTTAGTACTTCAAGAGGTACTAAGAAGTTATTCTTTGCACTGTTTGCAATCAATCATTGATATACAAAACACATATAGATTTAAACTGCTTAGTTCATATTATACGTTGTTTACTCAAAATTATGTATTACCCTAAAAACAGCAACTTTTCTTATATTTATAAATCATATCGAAATACATAGTGGGATTACTTCTGCAATAATCAATATATATTGTCGCGAGGCATTATAGACGAGCACCGAGAGAGATAAACTTGTGGAGTGAAAAAGACAGAGAGAGCCCAAGCCACACCCGCAGACCAGCCAGCTCGTGTGCGCAGCACTAATTACTTGCCGAGGAGAGACGGGGTGGGGAGAGAAAGAGCCAGCGAAAGGTCTGGACAGTTACCTCGCCATCGTGAAAGCCCGTGATGATTCTGGAGGTGTCGAGAAACTTCGCCAAACAGCGGATCGTGTATAAATGCAGTGCTGGAACTGCTAGCAGCCAGAACTCCGCCATTTTCCAGCTTAATGGAAGGAGCCGAGAGTGGTGTGCATCCTGAAACCCGGCAAGAATGCGGTCTTTCCTTCCAGCTATCGCTCCAAAAGCATTCTCCTAACCGTCGCAAAGCTGTTTGAGCGGTTGCTCCTAACCCGTCTTACCCCTCTCTTCGAGGAAAGGCAGCTCTTACCCGATCACCAGTTGGTTTTCGTCATGGACACCCCATGACCCTGCAGCTACTGCGAATGGCCGAGAGGACGGCCCTGGAATTCCAGGAAAACCTCAAGACAGTCGCGGTACTGCTGGACGTAGAAAAAGCCTTTGCCACCACTCGGCACCAAGGCCTACCGCACAAGCTCAAGGAGGCCAATATATCTCCTCCCTATCGCGCCCTGATTAACATTTTCCTCAGAGACCGCACTTTCAGGGTGACAGTAGAAGGAAGACTGGCATCAATCAGACCCATAGCCGCAGGAGTCCCGGAAGGCAGTATTCTGTCCCCGCTACTCTTTGCGGCCTACATGTCTGACTTCCCTCAGGAACCACATATTGTTACGTCGTACTATGCCGACGATTTCCTCACAATGGCACGTAACAAAAACCTACGATATTGCTATCCTCCGCTGCAGTGCCAGCTCCGAGCCATCGTTCTAATAAAGTAAAAAAAGCAACCCCAACTATTACAAAAATAATTAAAATTAAACCTACTAATTAATGTTTATAGATTTGGTAAAAGCTGTGCCAGCATCCGGAAGTTTATTAATAATTAAATTTCATAAAATTGTACTTCGGCCTCTGGAGTGAGAGGTGGATGATGGCCATTAGCCAAGGGAAAAACTCCTATCTCCTCCTGGCTAACGTCCGAACTAGGCGAATGGATTGGTCACTGAGGTTGAGACAAAGGCAAATCCCTTGGGTTCCCTCTGCCAAATACCTGGGCCCCTCACGTCCGGGTCAAAGTCGGACAAGGGCATGCATCACTTAAGCAGTTGTACCCTATCTTTAAATCCTCAATGCCAATACACCTAATACTACGCCTGTATCGAGCAATTTTCGCGCCCCTGATTCTGCAAAGCTGCGAAGTCTGGGGATGAGCGGCTCCGACCACTATACCCAGACAACAGCGCGTCCAGAACAGGGCGCTGCGAATTTGCCATATCCTTCACACCTACTCTGGACTGTCATATATTGTATACCTGCTGTGGGAGAGATCACGTACCAACTACAATAAGCTAGACTCCCATCCCAATTTCCTGGCGAATACCCTTGGCCGTTACGACCATAGGGTTCCTCGCCGTAGACCAAGTTACCGCCTGCCCAAAGACCCTCTGGGCGACCTAAACTGAGCAAGGCCACTCGTCCCTTACACCGTACCTCCAAGACCAGAAATGGGCTTGGTATAACACATACCTCAACATTGTTCCTTTCCCTCTAACCTGTCAAGCGGACGGTGCTCAGATGCCTCACAGAGAGGCGAAAGAGCGCAGCCAGCATTGGCTGCACACACCCTCTGGGGCACCTGTGCCCAAATATGGCTAGATATACCACTGCCCAAGACAACCGCCTGAGACAAAACCAATTCTTTTAAACTGCCAAGGTAAAGCCGTACTAAGGGGCTAGGTGCTCGATAGCAAACACTCCGCCCAGGTAAACCTGGGTGACTCGCGACTTATGCTGGTGTGCTGGTCTGCTAGCAGCCAGTCGGAGAGAAGCAGTCAGTTAGTGGCAATCGTGCAGTGTAGATGTGTGGCAGACGGATTTGAAGATTGCGTTCGCGTGTGTTACGTCAGTCTGCTGATATCAGAATTGTACAAGTCTGATTCTTCGGTAATAAAGAGTATTTTGAATTTCTGAAACCTGGACAGTTAATTTTACGAACCCACAAAGTCACAATTGGTGTCAGGAGTGGAACATACGACAATGGAGGTTGCAGTGGCAAATATTTTGGAGAAGATGGAAGAAATGAAGACGGCTAACGACAACTTCACCGAGGAGCTGAAAGGAATAAGGACAGCGACTGATATTCTCGCTGCGAAGACAGAAACGGCAAATAACAGCCTGGCCGTGGAAATAAAAGCGGCGAAGTTTAGCCTGTTAACCGAAATGAAGGCAACTAAGGAGGCCCTAGCCGCCAAATTTGAAGAACAGTTTGCCGGCGTAAAGGAGGACGTCACGGAGCTGGGCGAGCCGATGTGTCACGTGAACGAGCACGTCGAAAACCTGGCGAAGCACGTTAATGACATAGTAGGAAAGGGCGACAACAGCACCAAGTCCCTGAACGCCAGGGTGGAGGACATCGTCAGCAGGAGGTTCATGGATTTAAAGGCCTACGCGCCTGGACGCGGCACATCTCGCGCACGTCAAACCACCAAAGTACGACGTTACATCAACGTTGGAAATATTCCGCCGCCAATTCGATACAGTGGCCAAGCACAACAATGGTCACCAGAGGAAGAGGCCGCACAGTTAATAGCCAGCCTCCAGGGACGGGCCGCTAAAGTCTTGAACGCGGTTTAGATAGCGGCGGCGCCCAAGGACATCTGGGAGGCCCTGGGAAACCGCTTCGAAAACCACCGCTTAGCCGCAGCCAACCGCAGCCAACTGAAGACAATGGAGCAGCTGGCCAGCAAAGCCTTAGTCGCCCTCCCACTCGAGTTCGTATACCGGAAAGCCGCCTAGACCTTCGTTGACGGGATACGAGACGTCGAGATACGTCAGCGCCTAATGCTCGGCGACTACAAGACTGTCCACGAGGCACTAACGACCGCATTGAAAATGGAGGCGGCCAAGGTGACGGCTACCCCGACGTCGAGGACAAGGTATATCCGCTACACTAGAGACCTATATATTGTATTGCTCTTCCGAAGTCTTCATAGCTCGCTTGCTTCCCAACTTGGTGAGTACAGAACGGAAGTCTTGAAGGGATCGCAATTGTAATATTTGACCTGACGTGACGAGAGAGAGAGTGGAGAAACAAAACACGGCTGTAAAGCGTATGAATTTGCGATGAATTGCTCCAAATGCTTAACAGTATGGTTGAGAAGATCCGTCGCCAAAGCAAGCATGGTTACAGAATATGAAAGCCTACCATATATCCTGAGTGTTATTCAGTATAAATATTTCTGTGGTGGAAGATAGTGATTGTTGACATTGAATTCGTCAGTGGCTTAAGAGAACAAGTTTCATCTTCCGATTGTAGATGTAACTTACTAATTCAAAACTTAAACTGACATATTAAACTAGTTCAACACATAATAGATTATATCTAAAGCGATACAGAGGAAAAGTTCCCTTGGCTGCAAGTAAACTATTAAAACAATAAAACATAATACACACAATTTTATTACCTTTCCAGTCCATTATAATGGAGATATAGTGCACACAGCTGCTGAGGTCATTAGTGTCCTCATCATGCAAACATAAAATGTGAATTATTTTGCTAATAAAGAGTACGAATGGAGATTTCATAATATTTTACAGTTTTGTATGGTGTTTCCAAAAGCTGCAATTTCCTATTATTTATAATTGGTTAATGAAAGAAATCACTGCAGCTATCTCTATAATGGCTCGGGCACATGAATCCGTGATACTACCAACTTACTTTTTCAACACATTTGTGTGCTGTGTGCATAAGTGAAAAAAGAGTGAATTAAACTTTTTCAGTTTGTAATACCTACTTGCTTTTAATGCAAAGTTCTTATTAATAAAATTAGAGATGAAATAGCTAAAATAAGAACAATAAGTAATACAATTAAAGGCTTATAATTCTGATGCTTTCTATGTTTGATAGATTCAGGTGGTCTTTCTGAACAAGGAATTATGATATAAGTCGTAAGTCGGACATTTATATTGAGTTATGGTAATAAAATATACTTCATTCTTTTAAATAAGATTGAAAGATTTTCACAATTCTTTATAATACTTTTATTTAATTCATAACATTTACTTGTATGTATTAATTCACTTTCTTTTTAATTTAATAAATGACTTTACATCCGTAGCATGTACGCAAAATGATGTTAGTTTTATTTAACAAAACATTAAACTAAATGCATGCATGTTAATATTTTATTAATCGTGATATGCATGTTCTATGCCATTATAATATTACACACATTTCAGCATAGCACTATAACTCCAGTTTATTGCAGTCCATTGCCCATAAAAGCAAAAGCGCTCTAGGAATTAATCAAAATGAGTCATCCCTGTAGCTGTGTTTTCAACAGTTCAGCTTAACAAATTAAAAATATCGAATAAGTGTTTGTGTAAATAATGATATAAACAATGTTATATATCAAGGACTGCGGCAGCCGATGCTGTGTAATTTTACTTAGCTTTGAAACTTGTTGATTATAACCTTTGCTCTGGTAATGTGTATTTCTCCACGTTTCCCGAAATTGGCTAATTGACACCTTGGAGTCGCGATGTTTGACAGAGACAACGATAGGTCGAATGATAAAAGTAATAAAAGCAATGCCTACTGAACTGTCTGTGCTTTGGTAATCCTATAAAGCAGGTTTAAACCGAAGTATCACGCTACTGTTTCAAGATAAAAACTTGCATACTTCCCAGTTCATACCACTGTGAAAATACAAATTTGACAGTTAGCTTCGAAGTCGTATAAAAATTTACTCCACATCGGCCAACGAGGAATAAAGTGTGTACTAAATTCATGGCCAGTATAATTTTTTTAAATTTATTTAAGGCCGCTTTAACTTCCTGGGTCATATAGCGACCAGTTTTACAAAATAATACAATTAGTAACATATATAAAAATTTATATTCAATATACAGCATTACAATCAAACATATAAAATATACACATTAATAACATTAATTATGAAAACAATTTACATTAAATACAGATAACTGAAAACAAAGACAAGAAAATATATAAGTTAACAACACTATTTTGCAAAACAAAAATTTCATTACTTTAACACCGTTACGTAGATTATGAAATACAATTGATTAAAGTATATTGCACATAATTTATATTAATTTCCAAATGTCTATATCCTTTAGGTAATTAAATAGATTGCGTCGTAATTTGAAACTGTTTAGCAGTATGGAGATGTCCTGTGGGATTCCGTGTTGTTTCCTGTTTCTTTCGTATTCATTGCATTCTATGAGAAGGTGGTAAATTGTAAGGTTTTCATTACATTCTTTACACGTAGGCTGCGGCTGTCTTTAGAGAAGATATGAATGAGTGAGGCTGGAGTGACCAATTCGTAGACGGGTGAGAATGACTTGTTCCTTTCTAGTAAGCGACTTGGTTGGGTGAAGAGCGGTGGATCCTTTTCGCACTTGGTGTAATTTTTCTGGTTGTTGTTGATTCCATTCAGATTTCCATTTTTGTACTGGTGTTTTGGAGACATGATTTATAATATCTGAATATGGAATTTGGACGTTCGTTTGTTGGCGTAGTGATGTAGCGTCTTTAGCAGCTTCGTCCGCTCTTTCATTCCCTGTTATTCCTTGATGGCAAGGGATCCAAATGAAAACCACGTCTTTACCAGCATTGGTGGTGTTACTGAATAGTGTCTGTGTGTCCTGAAATAATTTGTTGTCTGTTGCGTAGTTCTTCATGCTCTGCAAGGTACTCAGGGAGTCAGAGCATATTGCATAGCTGTTTTGGTGTGCTGTCAGTATGTAAGTAAGTGCTTGATAAATGGCGTATAGCTCAGCACTGTAGGTGGAATAATAGTCAGGTAACCGCTGCTGCAGGAGTTATTATTGCACATCTAGTACCATGATCAATTTTTGATCCATCAGTGTAAATAAATTGATAATTGGGGAAATTGTTGCACATTTCATAAAATAGTGTTTGGTAAACAATTGCAGCGGTATTCCATTTCTGGTGAAATGTTAGGTCGATATATATCTTGGGAATTTTGAGCTTCCAGTATGGTCCTTCATGGAAGTCCCTGGTCATCATGGGAGGGATCTTTATGCTGTTAGTATTTAAATAGTTATCAAGTCGTTGATAGAAAGGTAAGGAGTGCTTTTTTGGATGACATGTCTTGTCGCTTTTGTATTGGGAAAAACATATGAATGGATACTTGAATGAGGTCTTGCTGCTATTTTGATTCCATATTTTATGCTTAATTGTATTCTCCTGGTGTTTAACGGTGGTTGATTGGCTTCTATCAGTAGGCTAGAGACCGGACTGGTACGATATGCTCCTAATATACTCCTCATAGCAGAACTTTGAATCACGCCCAGTAGCTTAAGTAACGCAGTGTAATTTTGTCGCGTTCTCTTGCAGGTGCCTAGCTCCGTCCAGCTTCGCAGCGGCGATCTGTTAGCTTCGTCGTTCTCGTCCATGTTGTGCCTGAGGAGGGGCTGTTATCTCAGGTTCCGCCTCGACGAGTATCTGTATGAATGCTAAATGCTCTGGAGTATGTGCTGTGGTTGGAGAGGGAATTTGGGTTATTCTCCGGGTTGTTGTATAAATATCCTCTACTCTTTTCTGTCGGCGTCGAGTTACTCGGATGTCCGCAGGCTTTCAGTAATTTACGCGACACTAGCGGAATATAAATGTATTTGCGCGAAGCCTTAAAATATTTATCTTAAGATGAGAATATTCTAGATATCGTCGGAGGCACCCTAAGCTTCTCTGGACCCAAATATCTTAACGCCGGTTGATGCTGTTACGGGATAACACCTCCCCTAGACCCACACCTCGCCAGACTGTCTCGATTCTACCCCAACACTCCACTTTTCTACAACTCCGAAGACACGTTAAATTGCTTTCTTTGGCTACACAAAGGGAAGGCCAATCAGCTTTATAGCCCACACTAAGGGTGTAACGTAGTTGTGTAAGTATCCCGTTACTTGAATGAATGCGAATGTGTAGTATTTAACGCCCGCTTTCACAACATGCGGCACCGCAGGCTGTGACACAGGTGATACATGGAGCACCGGTGGAATGAGATGGCGGGGGAAGCCGCAGATCCCGGAGAAGATCTTTCCCAGAGCCATGTTATCCACAACAGATCTCACATGCGGTCACCTGAGATCAAACCCGGGCCACCTTGGTGAGAGTCAAGCGGTCTAACCACTCGACAAAAGTGCTGCTTAAATCTGGTTTAAACCAGCGACCTCAAGATCTAGAGGCTCCATGACAACACTATATAACGAGATCAGTAAAAATGTAAGAGGGCAGCCCGCCTCGGTAGCGTAGATGGTAGCATGTCTGCCTCACGTTTAAGAGGTCCCGAGTTCGAATCTCAGTCAGGTTGAATTTTCTGGATAAGGCTTTTCCGGAGTTTTCCCTTATCCTTAAAGACAAATGTTGGGTAGCTCTAAGCTCCATGGACGCTGGACTCATTTGAGCATCATTTCGCCCATTTCATTCACCGTCCGATATGACTTAACGTTGGAGGACGTGAATTGCAAAAAAACAAAATAGTGTATGAGAGCATTTATTGATAAGTCAGCATTTCTTCGAAAGTATAACCAATCTAATATTGTTACGTGCTTAGGCTCGTGAACGAGAATTGCTGCTGAGAACTGCTAGTCCCTTTTATTGTAAATAAGGAAATTTTGAAATATTCCATGCCATTTTTATACGCCACACGCACGTTACTTGCACCGAAAACTGCCAGACATTCCGGCCGTGTATTTTATTGGTTATAAGTTTCGAGGTTTATACCTTTACACACACGCACGCACACAAACGCACACGCACGCACACACAGACATATATATATATATATATATATAAGTATGATGCCTTCTTACAAATACTGGTATAAAAGGCCATAGATATTTGCTTTTGGGTAATACATAATTGTTAATAACTCCTAAATAAATAACATACGACGGCTGTTCAATAAAGAGTGATCACATTTTTTTTTTTGACAACGTACCTTTACTTATCCTCATGATTTTGATGGTTCTTCTCAAAATAGTGTCTTCTGAATGCGATGCGCTTGTCCCAGCGTTTCTGCCAGTCTTCATAGACAAGCTGGGAGCCATTTTTGAGAGATCCTTCAAAATCGCCTCCGCAGCCTTCACCATTGCTTCTGATGATGGATAGTGCCTCCCACAAAGGCGTTTATTGAAGTTAGGGAATATAAAAGAGTCACATGGGGCTAAATCCGGGCTATAGGGAGGGTGAGGGATGCACTTCATGTTGATTTTTGCAAGATATACAGCAGCAACATTGGCAATATGCGGCTGCGCATTATCGTGGTGCAGTGTCCAGCATGCTTCACGGAAATGTAGTCTTTAGCTCCTGATATGGACTTGCAATGTTTTCAGGACGTCCCTGTAGTATTGTCCAGTTACTGATGTGTGTGCAGGTACAACATGCTGATACACCATTCCAAGAATATCAAAGAATGAGATGGCCATAACTTTCCCAGCAGAAGCAACCACTTTTGCTTTTTAGGGGGGTTGGTGATGAAGTAAATTTCCACATTGAGCGTTGCTGGTTGCTCTCAGAATCAAAATGATGTAGCCAAGTTTTATCAGCAGTGTATAAGTTTGAAAGAAGCTTCAGATCTTCCTCTAACATCAACTTTAACTGCATGTTAACTCCATTGCAGCGATAGGCAATAATGAACATGTCTGAACTTCCCTGGTGCTCATAGACGGAAACCAGGAGTACCAACAATGAAACTACTACGGCTTGTTTGTTTCGCATTAAGCTAACAGAATATAATAAGATTAAATTTTAATGCGAAAAATTATGACCGTAAAAATTATGATTTATCTTAATTGAACAGCCTTTGTATAATAATTAATTGTATATAAGAATAGAGAGGCGGATAATGTCGTTACAGTGTTTCTAATTGAGTGTCATTTATTTATTTTTGAAGTTCTAAATACTAATCCAAAACATACCTCAGTGCTTACTTGAAAAAGAAAAATCTGCATAAACATTATCTCTTTCGAAAAACAGACATGAACATGACGAGAAGAAAGTAAAATAAAAACTGTAATTCAAATAAAAGGTGTTTGGATATTCTATTTGTGTGAGACTAAACCGAGTTCTTCCCTTTGATGCCAGATGTTACAAAATATTTATCCACAATAGAAACGATTATATAATGTGAATGTTTTGTTACTCCTATTCAATACCATATTTTCTTTGGGGTCCCTCGATATTGCTAGCTTTGCGCCGTCAAATGCCTTTCCTCATACTTTCTTCTTCCACTACTTTTATTTTCGCTGCCACTCGAAGATATCAAACACGGCGTAACGATGCGTGTCTTTCTTTTCTTCCCGTTGCTATCGCCACTACCATTGCTTCCCGTCAAAGGCTCCTTTGTGTCTGTTCACAGTTAATGGCATCCAATCTGAACCCATCGAGTCTTGTTCCATTTCCTTTGGGTTTTTTTTCTTTTCTTTTACTTCCAGCAGCGCAGTGTATAGGTAAGATTAACAAAACTTTGATACGGATGTCTTTGGGTTTCTCTTCGCAGTTTTTCCACTTCTTTAGACACGTGCTTACAAACAGAAGTCCTCTACCTTCAAGCATAATTTACAGAGACAAGAGTTTATGTTGGCAGTTCCTTTAAAAATTCGCATTAATATTCTTAATTAATGACGTTTTCTGTTAAATATTTAAGCAAAAATTTAATTGTGTGCTAATTTTTTGTGTACAATTAGTGAGTAATGGCACAACAAATGAAAATTAACACATAACTGAAGTAATATTGATGTTAAAGTTTCTTATTTTCAAATATAAAAGTTTATTTCCAATCAGTTCACCGAGTGGGATGCTTCAGGCGGTTTAGTCTACGGCCGGGATTCGATTCCCGTGGCCGACCCATTGGTCCCATGGTTTTTTCGGGGTTTTACCGAATGCTAGGTAGGTTAACTACATTCTCCAAATTTCCTGTCCCTCCATTTCATCGCTATTATCATTTCACATCATTCCTCATCTGGTAGTCTCTTTCAGGTTAGAAGTGTAGCGGTTGGTAACTCGGTTTATTATTTTCTTTTTAATCTGGTCCTCCAACATTCAGTCATTTCGGACGATGAATGGAATGGGTGCAATGATTCTGAAATGAAGCTACGTTCCATGGAGCTTAGAGTTACCTGGCATTCGTCTTTTAGAATAAGGGAAAACTCTGGAAAAACCTTTTCCAGGTTACTCACCTTGACCGCGATTCGAACTCAGTACCTTTTGAACGTGAGGCAGACATGCTACCATCTACGCTACCGAGGTGGGCCAAATGGTGTTTCGGTGACTCCTGCCGTGACTCCTTAAGTCGGCTGCCTTGTCTCCTCTCACCTTATCCTTCCTTTTGGAAATGATCCAATCGGGATTAGGGTACAATAAACCACAGGTTTCGGTGCCGAATCTCCTTCGTAGTAATCCTAATCCTAATTTTCAGTCAATATTACGAATTGTATCAAATATCACATATCAGATATTACCAAATTGCAACATGATGATATATATAAGGGCGCTCAACTACAGCGGTCATTAGCGCCCTTTAAAAAACTAGTCATGCCAAAAGCCAGATATAAAACTTTCTAAAAACTATACAAGTGTAACAAAACCTATTAAAAATACACGTACATAAAAAACCAATCAAAACCTACTAAAATTTTCGTTCAGTAAATCCTACAGTCTAAACTAGACAAGAATCTAAAAACCTTCTCCACGGGTCTCCACGCACGGCCTACACGTGGGTGGGCCTGTTGACCGTCTCCCTCAACCACGAAGAGGAGTCCACATGAGGGAGACTGTTGGCTCGAGACCCCGGGTGCGCCAAACCCGTACCTACCGAAGTAGGCCCCTGGGGGGAAACTGCAACACATAGACCATGAAAGTCTTATCAGCTTTATGTGAAACTGTAACATACATACAAGACCCGACATTTTCCTTATTTATAGTAGCCCTTCTGTCTGGTACAACTAAGTTGTATTCAGAAAAAAATCATGGTGGTCAGTATCTGATAACAGTAACCAATGATACTGAACTTTACACAGAAAACATGGTAAGATTTACTTTCCGTGTCAAAAGAGTGCTTTCCTACAACTAATTTGTTACCATTACCACCATGGCTTAGCTGTTCGACAGTGGCATTTATCAAAGAACCCAAGCTATGTTACTACTAGTTTTTAAATGCATTTGGTTGCTTATGTGCTCCCATTACACTATTTAAATCACTGACATACGGGCAGTCAATACGGGCAATGGGAACAGTTTAACTTCTGAATTTAGTTGGTTTTCAGTGTATACATTTTTGTAACTACACATTTCGGAACACATTTTTAAGCTCTGTGTGAGGACCGTTTAATTCCTTCAAATATTCTCTATCATATTTTACCTTGCAAATTAAACGTAGTAATTTCAGCACCTTTGCAACTTTCTGTAATGGCTTTAACATTACCGAAACTAAAGCTGAGGTCATTTAATCTGCAAAACTGACTGATATGTTGTAGTTTGGCTTCCTGATTCTAGGAAAGCACATGAGCCTATATTTAGATGTTGGCAAACTTCCTAAGAGATGGATAGTTTTGTTACAAATAATGGGAATTGGCATTTCAGCAAGAGAGCTATTTTTTAATCTGGCTACTCCTATACAATTTGGTAGCATTTTTGTAAAAATTATTTTTTGTTTCAGGGAATTTAAGAACATATATTTTCTATAACATAGCAGCATCTTCGTTTTTGGGTAGATTAGTGTATTTTCTGGGCTTAGGAGTGAGATAGTAACACTTTTTTAATTCAGGGGTTTCACAGTAAGACCATTTTTGATCAACAACATAGACTATTTCGGTGGAGTGAATATCTCCTATTACACGCTCTAGGTGGATGGCAGGAAAAGACAACAAAGGGATTCGGCCAAATTAACCATCTCGAGGGAGCAAGATTTGAATTAAATATATTAAACGGCAGAACGTTTCTTATTTGACAGAACATTGTTTTCTTTCTACGGAGCATGATGTGTATTTAAATGATATAAGTAATGGAAATAGTTTACTGCTCTAGGAGAAGTAGGATAATCTATCTCATCCTAGATTAATCCTGCTGTAAACATCTGAGTGGGAAGAGAGACAGAGACAAATACACTGGGACAGAAAACGGTTAAGCTGTTGATAAGTTTAGCAAAGTTAATGAGTGTTTTCTTTTATTTGCATGTGTACAATAAACCCCTGTTTTAAGTACAGTACTGTAAGAGTTTTCTTATCACTACTCTAAGAGAGCTAATTTCGGAGAGAGAAAAGTAGGCAAATATTTCGATTCTTATAAACGTAATAGCCCCACACTTTATCTCTCTGCTTCACATACCACATAGAGGTGTTTTATAATATTTTTGCGTTTTCTATACCAGGCAGCTTTATCACATCGAAGTCTGTATCGAGTTGAATCTGATTAAGATGTTCTTGATTATAGCGTGGATATGCTTCTGATATTTAACTGTATTTCCTGTACATCTCGCGTAACCCACTAGCCCAATAATACTTATGTAATTGCAATTTAAAATCAGTAAGCTTTTCATCATAGAGTAGGCCGGTACTTCAGCCGAAATTAAACATAATCGAGGCAAACCTTTAAAATGTTACGAGAGGCGAATGATCGCGCATTGTTCCGCGCTGCTTAAAAAAGAAACCCGGAATCGACTATAAAAACATCAAGAAAGAAACTGGTGATCTTCTTGGTGTTGGCGCAAGTAGTGTACAAGGTGTTAGAATAGAACAGAAAGCATCTGAAACTCTAAGAACCCCTGGAAAATCGCGTAAACGCATGCAGCGCTTAAAAAAATACGATGATTTTACGGAAAGTGCTATACGCAGTAAAGTTGATGATTATTTTTTCAGAGATTAACCAACTCACAGATTTAATAAGTTAATGTATAGTCCAACTATATTTATTATCTAGAAGTTAGCGCTGCTATATAAACTGCTAGTGTTGCAAAACTTACGTACGGGCATGTAGAGTCTAAAACGTGGCGAGTTGAGTCAGCTCCGCTTTGTTTACAGCAGGATTAAACTAGCGTGAGATAGAGTATAGTAGTTTTAGACCAGCACGTATTAAGAAGTCAGTTTCCGGGAGGGGAGCTCCAAAAATCTACGTGAATTATTTTATTTTAATAAATAATTAATCAGGGATGTGTTTTTAGCATGTTAGTAAAAAATAAAAACACATGTAGTATATTCACATGACTTTCTCCACCCAAGCTTCTGCAAATTATTCTTAGAAAAGCTTGTTTTTGTCTTGTTTCTTTGGATAAAATCTGTAGAAAGGCCTTGCACATTGCACATTTTTGTTCTTATACCTGGGATAAAGTGAGATAAGCGGTAATCAGATATTTAAAAAGCGAACCACTGGTTGGTGCATTTGAAGTATTAGTTATCCTTGAATGAAAAAGAAAATAGGAACTTAGAAGTTAAAAATTACTTACCTTTAAGGAAGTATCTGGGAATTCTAATCAACAAATTATGATATATCGGAATTGGTTAACTTTGCAATACATTATTGTAACTGAAATTATTTTTGTATTTTAACGAGTTCTACAGCTACTGTGCAGTAACTTTTCGTTTATCTCTTAAGTTACTTCATGTCTGCCTGACAGTGAATAGAGAGGTTAAGATGAGTAGCTTGAATAAACTTTCGATTTATTTTAAAACAAGTTTTATTTAAAATATTTATTAAAAGTTTGAAATGATAATTTATTTGGGGAGTCCGGACCCCTTGGACCTCCCCCTTAAATACGACCCTGGTTTTAGTGGTAGTTGTGGTGGTGGCAGTAGTAGTATTAGTAGTAGTATTAGTAGCAGTAGTAGTATTAGTAGTAGTAGTAATAGTAGTAGTAGTAGTAGTAGTAGTAGTAGTAGTAGTAGTAGTAGTAGTAGTAGTAGTAGTAGTAGTAGTAGTAGTAGTAGTAGTAGTAGTAGTAGTAGCATATGGGAGTATTGCAGAGCATTCAACTGCTCTCGCACCTTGACCTAGATATATTTTATGCTACCCCTGTCTCCGTATTGTGTCCAGTGAACACTAAAGGAGCACGCGTGCTTAAAAGCCCCACTTCTATAAGTGAGACTGAACCCGGGGGCACACCGTGACTGGGAATCAAATCTGCCGTGCTCTTTGCCTACTGTGCTATGCCAGGGAATTAGCGATACAGAGCCGGTTAAAGTCATTTTTGGAGAACGAAGAAGAAGTTCTAAGCATGAGAAAAAGTCGAATATTTTCTGCTTCCAATAGTGTCCAAAGCACTGGAGGATGTGTATTGCATACTATGATCACTTTTTCGGCGACTGTAAGTGATAGTAATAGTACTTACTCGAAATAAAACGGATTTACTACCGGATACATTACTGCATTGCTTCCAGTAGCAAGTTCGCTAACATTTACCTCAGTAGTGAACTGAGGATCAATTCCGCGACAACAGTTCACCTTATAAAACCTGCAATTTATACTTAGCTGTTAAATGAGTTATATAGTAACTAATATTAGCAAATGCAAAGGAAGTGGTGGTCTAGGTAAGGTTTCAATAGTAAAATACAACTATCAATTATTTTATGCTCCATTCTTGCGATGATGAGTATATAAGAATGTAGATACATAATATAATTCGTGCATATAGAGGCAGCATGATGTACAATACGCGCAGATTATATTACCAACAAGGAATATAACGAATTCAATTTTGCACAATGACAACACAAACGGGAAGTGAATCAAAAATACTGAGGAGGAAATGTGTTTTTACATGTAATGAATGATATTTATGTGGCTTCCTCGCGTTGATTCCGGCAAATAGAGAGAACGATGGGTTATAATATCACACAGCTAATACAGTAATTTGTATTCCCTTGAAACAACACCTGTAGCCTAATAGCTTGCTATTGTTCCTAACAAGAGGTACAAACGCGAAACCGGTAATTGCATTATAATATCAACTCTGAAGAGTATAACACGGGCACACTAATTGGGAGTTTAACAACCAAGTCGGTCGTTGATATAATGACTGCAATTATAGCATTAGGCACAATTACGCTTATATGAATACTAGATTTGTTTGAATAAATTAATTATGTGTCACAATGAATAATTGCACTAAGAGAACTAATTTTGTAAACCACTTATCTTTATAAACACTATCCCAATAAAGAGTATTATGAAAGCGAAAGTCTTCCACCATAAACAGAAATTATAACAATTATCTTCGAATTGGAGCTCTAGCACTTTTCTCAGTTCTCCAGTATTTCTGCTAATTCCAATTAAAAGAAATATCTTGGATGGATTCAGCACATCACCACTTTCAGTGTAACGGCGAGACAATTACAGAGACCAGCCAGAAAAATCATTCTGAACAATAGCGTCAGTGACTCCAGTGAATCAATGAAGTTCTCCGTGACTAGGGATTATTCGATGGTGTATGTCTAGAGCTAAGGCATTTTTTTTTTTTTTTTTTTTTTTTTTTTTTTTTTTTGTAGTTTACGTCCTCCAACGTTAAGTCATATCGGACGATGAGTGGAATGGGTGGAATGATGCTCAAATGAGCCCAGGGTCCATAGAGCTTAGAGTTACCCGACATTCGTCTTTCAGGATAAGGGAAAACCCCGGAAAAGACCTTATCCAAGTAACTCACCCTGACCGAGATTCGAACTCGGGACCTCTTGAACGTGAGGCAGACATGCTGCCACCACGCTACCAAGGCGGGCAGCTAAGGCATATTGTACTCTTTAAGTTATTAAATTTAAATTAAGCTAAATATATTCTTTTTAAAATCATGTCAAGTAGGAAAACAATGTGTCCAGTTTATGTCAAGTGGTCGTAGATTTCATATAGTATAATAGATGAAGGTGCTGTAGATAGAGGCTGATGACGGCGAAGGAGTTCACGGTAATGGCCAGAGATATAGCGAGAGATGGCTGTGCAGTAAAGCATGAGATCCCGGGTTTGATTCGTGTCCACCAACCAATTTAACCATGGGTTTTTCGTAGTTTTCAGCAGTCGTTAGGAGAAGTTGGAGTTATTTATCATCTGTAAAATTTCCGTTCTAACATTTCCGTTTCATTCCGATTTCTTCTCGCCTTTCAGGTGATCTTGGAATCATAGGTAACGTATTGTCTAACAGATGACGCGAATGCCTGCTAAAAGAAAAGATTATTATTCGTGGACTCTAAAACTCTGCTTGCTGGTATATCGCCCACTTTAAGCAGTTCCAGTAGTGGTATGGTTCTTCGAGGGACTTGCGTGCGTCTTTGTGGCGAGTCAGCCTGCATATCTGTAGCCTACTGTGGTATTTCTATCTGGAGGGTGGTAGCCGCAGGAATGTATATTGATCGCACTACACTAGTTGCAGTGAGAGCAGTAGCTGACATTCAAGATGCAAGAGATGAAGAGAGGGTGGCCAAATTTGGTGGCGACAGACACAATATAACGGGACCTTTAACATCTCCAGATAATAAATATTATACGCCCCCGCTTCTAGAACAAGATCGGGCAGAGGATTCCGATGACCCGGTAGGAACAGTTTTCCAGCAAAGTATATCCTCCCATATACCGCAGATCGACAACTACTGTGCTTGGCTCTGAATGACAAAAGGGGACGCGAAATGAGAGGAGCCCACCTGGGTAGCGTGATGGTAGCGTATCTGCCTCACGTTCAAGAGGTCCCGAGTTCAAATCTCGGTCAGGGTGAGTTACGTGGATAAGGGTTGTCCCGGGGTTTTCCCTTATCCTGAAAGACAAGCTCTATGGACCTCGGACTCATTTGAGTATCATTTCACCCATTCCATTCATCGTCCGATATGAGTTAACATTGGAGGACGTAAATTCCAAAAAAAAAAAAAAAAAAAAGTAGGGATTGATAGAGCGGAAAATTATAAAACAAAACAGTTCATTTGCCTAATGGTAAGAGAAAACAAATCAAATATACCATTTTAGGTTGTTTAGTTACCTCGTTGTTGCTGCCTGGGAAGTTCAGAAAAAGAGCCCAGCTCCTATTTATCCTTTCGAATTCAGAATTTAGTTTGATTTTGCGGAAAAAAAACTGAGCTGATGTATTTTAAACAAAGCGAAGTTGTTTTGAGAAGAGGTGAATATTCAGAACCATTCTGTAGCGTCAAATATTTCAGTGGTCAGCTTTGTGTGGAGTCATTCGTCAGTACGCTAGTCTTTCGCTCTCTGGATGTTAGCAAAGCTGCTCTGAACACCATTAGAACCAAAATCTGTTTCAGTTTACGTGAAACACCTCACTTCAGCCGGATATCCGCGAAATACAAAATAAATCCGGTTTCTAGCGAACACAGTGCTCCTTGTAAGAACATTAAGAAAACCCTGAGGCGGCTACTGGCTCAGAAGGAAACAAGTGTAGATATCTTGTTAGAAGAAAGACTGTGATAGCAATTCCCTTGCTACTTTATTGCAGATATAATGTTTACCTTCTGCCTATGGTAGGCAGGAGAATAAATTGTATTTCACCGCAACATATTCATGTTACATATGTTATATCCTCAGAAAAAATTAAAAGGAAATATTATATACAAAGAAAACAAAAAACAAACAAAAAGAAAACAAATATATGTATATATATCATAAAAAATTGCAAATTAAAAAAATAAAAATATAATAAAATAATAAAATTATTATTTTAATTTATTGAATAAGTACACATGACAGTTATACCTATTATATTCGAATGTAAATAATCCAGTAAGCATTAAAGAAAGTGCTGGTTTCCGCAATCCAAAAAACAAAGTCAAGTTTGAGGATGGTACCCGCCTAAAATGACCATAGGGCGAAATAAATCCAAGGTGAGATAAACCCATAGGAAAATAAACCCTAAAATTCCAGTAGTAGTAGTGGTGGTAGTAGTAGTAGTAGTAGTAGTAGTAGTAGTAGTAGTAGTAGTAGTAGTAGTAGTAGTAGTAGTAGTAGTAGTAGTAGTAGTAGTAGTAGTAGCACTAGTAGTACAATTTTATGAAATATTCGAGGTGGTGCGCGCGCGTGTGTCAGTGTGTCAGAACGGTAGAGTGAATCAGGAGAGGTCTATTGGAATGAGATGCCTAAAGTTTATATTTCTGACGGCTGAAGACAGATCGTGACACCAACTTCTAAGGCACTCGTTAGCGGTAGTTTTACGCGAAGGCAAAAGCGTGTTTCATTGTGTTAGGTGTTTCTTCGCTTTTAAACCATCAAATACTGGTAAGGAGTAAAAATAGTTGCTTGGTTAAAGGTGCACAGTTATTTTAAAGTACTTGCAAGCGTATTGTGACTTTGTGGGTTCGTAGAACTAAAATTCCAATTTGCAGAAATTAAAAATCGTTCTTTATTTGCGTAGGAATACACTGTTTAATTCTCACGTAACAGCATTACGTCACATATACCAGTCTACCAAGGTCGATGACAGTAACAAACAATGTTCTGATCAGCTCTCGTTACAACAACGCTCTTGTTACACAACTCACTCTTGGCGAGTCGGCACCTCCTTAAATACCTCATTCCTAAATTCCAGATATTTCCGGAGCAATAAAGAAAAACAAATTTTCTCTGTCAATCGAGATATCACCAGATCCTTCCAAACACTGAAACCCTATCTGGGCCGGAAAGTTCTTTACATCAATTATCTTTTTTGCCGGCTATTTGTTTACACTAGCCACGCTATCGTTAACTGCTTATGCAAGCTCTTTATTACCGTAAAACAATAGCCGGCGTCTGTTTTCTATTTGTGCCGAAATGTTTATGCTTGTTGCCGCGACAGCATGAATAAAGTAGCAGAGCAAAATTTCACGCATGCTAAGCATAGTATGCTGTGGTGTAGTTTGTCATCCCCTGATGCAATACAGCAGCAATATTGTGCCTGTCATCAAAAGTGGTATCTCACTCCAATCCTTGGGAGAGGTGCCATTGTTTTTTCGGGGTGACGTGCCTACTTTTACTCCTCGCATATACGGATTAATTTTCGTAACGGATGCCTCAAGTGTATGTTGGAACTTTAAATAGATGTCAGTGGTCTGTAGAAAATCTACAGATTACTCTGGAACATGTGAGGACTGGCGGAATGAATTGTTTTAAAGCCTCACAAGAATATAGCATTCCATATAGAACTCTAAAATGATGTTTGATGAACGATTCCAGAATGCGTATCAACAAACAATATGGTTTCTACTGATCATGCAGAAAGAATTCGAGAAAGTGAACCAAACAGGAGAGGATGTACTGGAGCTGTTCTCTGAGAAAGTGAAGAGGGACCTGAATTGGAGATTATTCAGAATGAATAATAATGTACAATGGATAGTTCAGGAACATCATTTAAAGAAGTTACTCCTGTGCCTATATTGGATCCACTGAAATCTAAACGCAAGAAGAAACATGCTGAAGTTCTCACAGAACAAAATCACATAGAAGAGGCCAGAATTAGATCAGAACGAATTAAACATAGGAAATCTGCAGCAAGTCAGTCAAAGTTTAGAGAATCAAACACTTCGGAAAATGACAGTGATTATTCTGTTGGTGTGCTCTCAATTATTACGATAAAACTGCACCACAGGTTGATTGGATTCAGTGTGTCGTTTGTGATGTTTGTTGTGTGTGTGTGTTTATGTGTGTGTGTGTGTGTGTGTGTGTGTGTGTGTGTGTGTGTGTGTGTGTGTGTGTGTGTGTGTGTGTGTGTGTGATGGTTGCATGAATCCTGTACCAAAGAAGAAAACGTGTTAAAACAACTATTCAAAATAACGCTGATTTCATTTGCATGTGATCATGTCATTTGTTTATTCTTACATCAATTATTGTCCTTCTTTTGTATTTTATTCTTTGTAATACTAAGAAATATGCTTTCTAAAAGATGTATGCACCAAATGCAATAAATGCACCAAAACAGTACTCCATTTCGCTTATGATATGATTGCAATCTCTCCCCAAACATCGGGGTGAGATGCCTAAACTACGCTTTTTATTAAAGATATCAAAACACACTTAATAAACAATAATAACGTATCACACTATCCTTTATATTGGAACGGCTTTAAGACATCTTAGATTCTCAAAACGTATTTCATGATTTTGATTTAAATTCTTATGTTTAAGATTAGATTAGATTATACGGTAAAACCTCTGATAAACGGAACGCAACCATTCCATTAGACCAATTATGACATAGGAGGCCCGAGCATTGGGACACTGCGCCAAGACGCACATCGCAAAATTACAGCAAGTTCAAAACAAATGCCTGAGAATAGCTGCGAAGGTCCAACGAGCTGTCCCATTGAACTTACTTCATGAAGATCTACGGATATATACGGTTGAAGAATTTATTAAAAAGCTAGCCGACAACATGTATAAGACTGCACAAAACCGTTATAACCCAGCCATTAGCAACCTTGGAAAATACAACACTGCCGCAGACAAACACTACCACTGTTTGAACGAAAGATACCTTTAAACAGACACAGTACAGATGAAACAGAAGCCATCATAAACTATCGCCACTACTTAGTCCCTCCATAAGTGTACGCAGACGTCCGCAAGGCCCGGGGAGGATGTCACTCCCCTCCCTGGGCGGCCCAGGGTGATGGACGACCCCAACGGAAGACCACGGCGAGACCACAGGAGAGGGCAGGCAACATTGTAGAAATTAGAAGTTATTTATGTCTTATTTGTATGTGTATATAAACTGATAAAATAAAAATAATAATGAAGAAGAAAACACAATAGAAAATAAAAAATAAATAAACAATTGCAATATGTCTATGTAAATAAGAGTTTATATGTAAGTGTAAATAAATAAAGTATGTATAGCTCCCACATGTATATTCCTCTCTCCCTTTCCCTAGTTTCTTTACAGGAACATCGGCGGCTTGCCGAAAATTATTCCCAGACTCAGCACCCTCTCCAGCTGAAGCCACAATTACGGTAAGGTTCCTCATATTTTATTTAGCATGACACCTATACCTAGCTCCTCTGCATGAGCAGGAAGAACCTCCACAACTATGGGTCCCTGGTAAGGGCCTCGGCCATGGCCAGTACCTAATTCCCCACTCTGCCCGTATGCTCTCTTGTATGCAGGCGTCTTTTTAGTAATCACCCACTAACATTCGGGTTGCTTCGCCGGTACCGGACACCAGTTACCACGTTTCCTACCCATCACTTTAGTGTCGCTCAGTGCATGGTAGGGGAGGAGATGTAGATACCTTTCGGATGATCGCCACCGGGTGTGGCGGAGGTGGGGCCACACCTACAAAAATAAATAAATAAATCAGGCATTTATTTTCCGTCTGCAGAGGTTTCCGTCTTACAGAGGGTTGTGTATGAATTCAAAGAAATTACCAAATAGTCGCACAGGTTCAAATTGAAAGAATAATATAGAATGAACATAAATAATAATAGACAGATATGTATTAAGTACTATGTTCTCAACCTACGTACAATAATTGTAGTTTATCGCCAAGTTTGTCCATCTGTTTCCAATTTTCCCTTTCAAGTCTGCAACTGTGTGCATATCAACATCATTTGCTTCACCACCCACAACATTCAAAACAATATTATAGTGATGTTTGAAGCTCTTGAGCCATCCGTTGGAAGCTCTGAAATGATCATTGCCTAATTTTCTTGCTATCTCTAAGGCTTGAGTCTGAAGCAATGGTCCAGAAATGGGAATTCCTTTAGTGCGCGCTCACTAACAAACCACTCGAACACAGCACAATTCAGCTCTTCGTGCTATTTTGTGATGTGTTTCAGATGCCCTGCTTGTTCCCTCTAGCCACTCGTCGTCAATTGTTATTGTGTTTTTAAAAATCTCATTATTTTGGGGTTTTCCCCACTTTAAACAGCACAGTTAATTTCTCAGCTGGAGGTTTGTTCTCTCTTGTATTCTTCAGTAACCTTAGTTTCTTCCCCCGGTGATAAAATTTTATGTTTAGAACTTATTTTAAAGAATTTTTTAACACAAAAATTATGTTTTTAAAAATCACCGAGGTCAACAGTTTTCTTCGAAATTTACTTTGTCACTTGTACAAATGAATCTAGGAATGAATGCACAGCAAAACAGTTGTATCCTTACCATGTGTTTTTGAAGAGCTTTGAGAGAGCTAACTGTTTGTTTTCCCTTTTTCTCGAAGAATTACAGTTTATGATTTTATGCTAAATAGAACTTCTGTGCAAGTGGAGTCACCCTCAAAATTATTGCACCTTTTAAAATATGTACATTGAAACTATTACACATTAAGTAATCCGTTTTATACAGGTTATTTTACGCAAATGGTTCCAGAAAAGTATTGCCGTTTCCGGGTTAGGCAGTTTTCCGTCTTAAAGTATAATTTTATATGGGAAATAGCTCATTTTCCGAAATATATTTTCCGTACTTCCAGTTTTCCTGCATATAAGATGTCCGTTTAAGGCAGGTCTTACTATACTATCACTGGATAGTTTAAGCTAAGTCCTGTTCTTTTAATTTATTTATTTATTTATTTATTTATTTATTTATTTATTTATTTATTTATTTATTTATTTATTTATTTATTTATTTATTTATTTATTTATTTATTTATTTATTTATTTATTTATTTATTTATTTATTTATTTATTTATTTATTTATTTATTTATTTATTTATTTATTTATTTATTTACTTATTTATTTATTTATTTATTTGTAATTTTAGGTCCTCCAACGTTAAGTCATATCGGACGGTGAATGAAATGGGTGAAATGATGCTCAAATCTGTTCAGGGTCCATGGAGCTTAGAGTTACCCGACATTAGTCTGTAGGGATAAGGGAAAACCCCAGAAAAACGTTATCCAGGTAACTCACCCTGACCAAGATTCGAACTCGGGACCTCTTGAACGTGAGGCAGACATGCTACCATCTACGCTACCGAGGCGGGCTAAGCCTTGTTTGCTTCTCCAAACTGCAACCTCAATAGCTCTGTTGCTAAACAATTTATTCTATACATCTAGCATAAATAAATATGTTTAAAAGTTTCAAATATTTCTGGAAGGTAGAAGGGCATTTTGGATATACAGTTCAATTCTTTATTCTCAGCAGTTGGTAATTTATTTCAAATAAATCAGTAAAATTGATGGAAACAATCATTTCTTCCACACTAGCCTTGTGTAGCCTAAGGTTTGAACGAGTAGAGCCAGACTGAAAATTCAATGCCATAGCCGGTATTTGAGCCATGGACCTCCCGCTCTCCGTGCGGTTGCTCTAACCAACTGAGCTACTATGGCCAACGTGCCGATATGACTTATATGTTTTCCGGTAGACCACTATGGGTTCTCATATGCTATGAGACACCCATCTTTTGTGGCGACTTAATATGCTGTAAGTACTTAAGTCAAGCTTGATATTTAAACCACTGTGTTATTCAGGTAAATTGATGGAAATAAACATTTCTTCCACACTAGCGGTGTGAAGGCTAAGGTTTGAATGAGTAGACCCGGACTGAAAAATACAATGTAATAGCCGGAATATTTCTTTATGATAATATTGAATTTTTCAGTCTGGCTCTACTCATTCAAACCTTAGCCTACGCACGGCTAATGTGGAAGAAATGTTTATTTCCATCAATTTACCTGAATAGCATAGTGGTTTAACTATGAAGCCTGGGACTTAAATACTTACAGCATAGTAAGACGCCACAAAATGTGCGAGTCTCATAGCATATGAGGACACCTAGTGGTCTACTGGAAAACATATGAGTCAGTTGGAGAATTTAATGTCATATCGGCACGTTGGCCATAGTAGCTCTGATGGTTAGAGCAACCGCACGGAGAGCGGGAGGTCCGTGGTTCAAATCACGGCTATGACATTGAATTTCTCAGTCTGGCTCTACTCATTCGAATGACTAAAAGTATCCCTTAAATGTATTAGCTAATTAGTGTTCTCCATTTTCACCCAACCCACGCATTTCCTGAGATTAGGATCTCATTCAGTAATATCAAATAGCTGGCAGCAGATTTGGACAACGAAATTGAAGTCGGTATTAAAGGTGACACAACATTTGCATTAATTTATAAGAAAACTTATTGAATAGCGATAGTATAAAGTGTAATGTCTAGGTAATTTGATCGGTGGTTTCACTTAGTATTTGCACTTACTCATAGAGGTAGCAATTTACTGAACTGGAGTTTTGGATCCATACCGCCACTGAAAATTTCCAAAAGAAAGAATATACAAGATTAATTTAGCTTGCAGTCTTTTTCCAGCCATAACTGTTGGGAGCTGCAGTTCTGTAACTTTCTTTTAATGTCGTTTCACCCGAATACCTGAAGAAAACTGTATTATCATGTGCGTGATAAGCATTTTGTACTAGTTCTTGGCCTTTGTCTAGCTGTTTTGTAATGATGCTGGGAAACGCAAGCAGAATACTAATGACTTTTTTCTCTTAATCTTGAAGCACAATAGAACATGAAAACCTAGAACGCCAGTCACCGTGAAACTAAACTTTAATATAAAGAATAAAACTTGGTGTAAAATTAAGAATACCTGGAGGCACATACAATGAAAAATGAAAATGCATACAGCAACCTACCCCCAAAAGACTGTATAATAGTAGAAATAATATGCTGGCCCGGGATATACCCTTCTGCTTAATAAATATGTCAAAGGAGTTTTGCTTGAGAGTTAGTAATTGACCAACCAAAAATTTGTATTATTTGAATTACTAGTAAATATAATTACAATTAAAGCATTTGAATATATATATATATATATATATATATATATATATATATATATGTTATCTTCTTTGTTACCGACCTACTAATAGTATGTAAAATTAACCACTATATTCCATTAAAAGTTCGATATTTGAGATATTACCGCCAATACAAGTTTAGAAGCCTCAATACCAAAGATATACTTTAAAGAAAGTTCGTATGTGTGTATGCGAAAGCATAACCCAAAAACGAAATGTCCGATAAATATTAAGCTTGGTACTTAAATTTCTGTCTTCCACTAGCGCGACACTTTAATTTTTCAGAAAATTTCCGGTTTAAACTACTCTTAGTACACAACAATAAGAACTACTTCAAAGTGTTCATTTTCTCAAAAATGACTGTAGGAATATTGTTTGAAATGTCATATTTAAGACATATCTACACGACAAACAAACATACAATATACACAGGATGTTTGGAAAAGACACCGAACGAATATATAGAAGTAGTTTCTCAGGTTCTATGTAATACATATAGATAGCTTTTACCGCCCATAGAGCCCCATGAAAATGCTCCAGAATTAGTGTGGATTAAGCAGTTAGAAGAACAACGCCACGTACCTCACGCTATCGTAGTTTGCAGGTAGGTGCCACATCGTGCCGCCTGTTGTAGCTGTTTGTAAAGATACTGACATACTCCACTGTAGCTTGCTACTATTATGAATTTCTTTGGCTTATAAATCGCAATAAAGGAGCCTTTTTTAGTTATTTGTTTATGGATGATTAACATGTTGCAATGATCCGTCACAACCGTCAATGACGGCAAATAACCTGGTTGACATATGCAACTTAAGCCTTTTAGAAGGAAGTTAAAGTTAGTGAGATTGAGGATGGAAGCATTAAATAATAAAAATAACAGAGAACAACATCAAAGAACTGTAGATAAAGTTAACCATCACTAAATGCCTTATGCAAGGGGACAAGCATTTAGTTCACCGAGTTTAATAATACTAAATAAAGCATGTGTAACTGTAAAGAAAGCTGTTGATTTTACAGTAATTTGTTGAAATTACTGTACAGTTAAGGTCATAGCAAAATGAGCAACCTTGAAGCTGTCCGAGTCATTATTCGACTTTTTCCACAAGTAACTACCCTTTGCCCCATTACCTGAAAGCGAGGCCAGGGTCACTGATAATGAGTAAGAATCAATGCTTATGTTTTCATGGCCTTTTGAGGTTCACACTATATTGTAAACCAGCCCTGAAGTCCTCTTTATTTGGAAGGAATTCTGTATTTTGTTTAATTGGTAGAACTTAAGGGATAAGCAAATATGGACGACACAAAAATGCAGAACTTCAAAGCATAGTGATATGACAGATATGCTATTTTATTGCCTTGACGTAAAACTTCAGATGAATCTTCAAACTTGATGGAAAGACTATGAAGTATGCAGGGTTCCGCTGTTGAACATCTGACGATTCAGTTCCATATTCCTCCTGTATTTACCTCAAAATGTGCAATGAAACAAAACAATTTCTGCGAATATTTACTTCGATTAGCATGAAGAAAGTAGAAAAATATATCTTCGTAAGAATAGTTTGTAGAAGATGAATACTACTAAACGGCTATGGGTAGAGAAAGTCATGTAAGCTGCCAAATCCATTAAAGGCATTGAATGCAATGTCATTTCCTGATATGACCTACTCGGACATCTGGATCCTCCTAGAATTGAAGCATTTAGATATGCTACTGCGGAAATGAACAGAATTGTTTCAAACGCCTATATCTTGCGTGCCAGCAATTAATCCGGATAGAATGACTTCCCCTTTCCTATGAGAGGCATGGCAATTAAGCGCTACCAACCGTTGTATTTCATAGCAAGCTATACCACATCGGGGCCATATCTCAGAACTGTGTTAATCTACCATAGAGCAATAAGTATTAAATCTATTAGATTTACATTTTAATGGACTCTATCTCACAGCACAAGAAGTATAATAGCATAACTTGTACTTCACCTCCATTGTCTAAAATATTTTATAACTAATTTCGAATGTTAGGATAGCAAACTATTATGTTTTAGGTGACAAAAAGAATAAAAGATGGAACCCTGAAGCTGAAAACTTATTTTGACGTTAGTGCTTTTGATCCACGTTCTTTTCTTGCTGTCATGGTAGAAAATTTAATTTCCTGCGTTTAGTGTTGCTCAGCTGTTCTACTGTGTTATGTCTATCTTACTGCATGTTTGTGCTTGATATGTACGAAGTCCACGTGACAATGTCCAAAGGGGAGGCTTAACACCACGAGCTATTGAGTATGTTTACAGACTGTACCCTGACGGGGCACCCCCCGAAATGGAGGCGTTAATTGAGAGGATACTAAGGGTGGTTGGACAAAAGGAGAGACGACAGCAGAGGGCAGAGTCCCGAAACGTTTTGGACTGAAGGTTGATTTCCCATACGGTTCTACCCTGCTGGACTATACATCTCCTGGGGAATCTGGGAACCGTAGACGTCTTCCAAAGGGAAGGATGAGGACTTATACATAGCAAATTCGCTACAATGCACACCGAAATTCCCGCGATATTTAGAACTCAGAGAAAGCCGACCAGATAGAAAAGTAAACTGAAACGAGGAGTTAGGTAATCCTGGATGCTTACTTCTTCTCTTCTGTTAAAATTTTCTTACCGTTTAATTCATGCAGCAGCTAAGTATTATCTTCAAGTCATTAATATTTTCAACATCATGAATCATGTAATCAATGGCCAATTTGACAAAAATGGTAATGTTAATGACCTTTCTACGTAAACAACCATATTCAGCAATTAGTAGTTACTTTGTGTTCGTACAAGTGCTGTTTCCATTATTCATTAATATTACGCAATAAATATACATCAAGTACATCGGAGAATTTCGGAACTAAAACACTCTTGAACTCCTTCCTTATTTCGAAATTCAATTTTCTCCTACGACGCACTAAACACACTTGTGTCGCAATAGATATATAAAATACTACGCATTTTGATTTTCTTGGAAGTATGCAATTCAGCGTGGGTCTTCACCAAGGGAAGAAGAGGGAGATAAATACAGGAGGTCATGCGAGTGATGATGCCTATCTCTCAAATAGCATCGTTCCGATATTCTGTGTAGAAATCTATTATGGCTGTATAACCTTATTCACATTCACTTGTATTATTGCTTGAGGTACATTTCAAAAACAAGATATAGAAAGTTTTGGGTACCTGAGCAGGAAATGGATAGCAAGGACGACGAGGTGTACCTGTCGTAAAATCATAGATATGCGCTACTGACCTTTGTCGCCCGTTGGAAGGGATTTCAGCCGTACTGCAGCCACCGACCAATAACAAAATATCACGTTTTATACTTTTATTTAAAACATCTGCATGATACCTGTGATCCTAAAGATCCAGAATGCATAAAATGATTAAAAGTAGAATAAACAAGTCAAGAAATAAATTTAGTTAAATAGCTACATTAAAATACCGAATATTACATATATAACAACACAGTAAAATAATATTATGCTTCTGTTTATAATACTTAGGTGAAGCTATCTATTAGTCTTAAAATACATCTATTTTTCCCACTGGAGCGTTATATTTCTAAACCAAATTATTACAAAGCTTTTGAAAAAAATAACCACACTATATGACCACCATCCTTCATTGATGAATTGAATCAAAGATATAGTAATTAAGTAAAAATGAAGCTAGTTACAGTGAATTAATAAGCAGTATACAAATATAACTATCTGTAACAAATAAACTTCACTTATCTTAAGAAAAATGATGTCGATTTTTCTTATTTTCCAACTTCAACTAATTGAACTAATAAGAAAAATCTACATCATTTTTCTTAAGATAAGCGAGGTTTTTTGTTGTTGCAAATAGTTATATTTGTATAAAGAAATAATAAGGCACATTTAAGTTCGGATAATGTGAAGTATACAGTGGTCAAAATAAATATTTAAGGCATCACATATACACTCCGATACACTTATATATTATATGAACCGTAAATATATTTTATTAATTTCAGTTGAGTCGTAAAAAGTATATATATATATATATATATATATATATATATATATATATATATATATATATATATATTCCTTCATGTAGAATTTAAAGCAAAAGATAGCACTCATAACGTCCTAATTAATCCTACGTTATAAATCAATACTGCAACAGAAATGACAACACAGAGTTGCACAAAATCATTTTATTAGTCACTAGATTTGTTAGCTCAATGCAAACATACTATTACTTTCATTTGTTTAGAAATACACAGAGTAAGCACATCAGTCTATTGTGTCTTTACGTGACTAGAACCGGCACCTGATTGGACTGCTCGAAACTTCCCGACATACACTGTTTGTAGACGAATACTCACCTTTACGCTGCTCTGCTTGCCGACTTTATCAACTTTCAACAAACTTTGGCATGCATTGCTTTGGCTGACCGACTCATTTAGAAAATCGTAACTACAATACGCACTGGTCAACTCAAAACTGGCAACTGACCGAGGTTGGCTTTTGCACAACCCCTCTTTCATACCTGCCGGTCACGGAAGAAGTGTTCTATAAACCGAAACCTGTCGAATCAAAAGAATGGAACACTGAAGATGTTGAATCTTCCAGATCAGTCGAAATCGAACGGCCTGGAACACAGAGCAAAGTACAACCATAAGTCACGTACTTCGGTTATTTCTGCTTCTAACTTAGTCAGTGGCTGTACTTTTTTTTTTTTTTTTTTTTTTTTGCTTCACTTCACAGCAAACAACCAAAGTGGTGGAATGGCAGAACACACTTAATCCCCTTGCGGCAGGTATCCGGTGCTGCCTTGACAATACTATCAAAAGCTAATTTGGTCTCCTTATTGTCAGTGATAGGAAACACATATCAACGCACAGAAAAAAAGTCAGTGCAAGATAGTTTTTAATCCTCTCTGTAATATAAAAGTTACATTGTTATTAATTACATACTCATATTATATAACAACGTCACAATGTCATAAAGTGCTGATTTATGATGAAACAGAAATAACTATTAATATTTTATTATGTGCTTAATACAAAATCGCTTTGACGAAAATACTAGTACTAAGTAAAATTAATGTATATATTTTTCATAAACACTCAGTACAGATTGAAATAATCTCAAGTACTATTTAGCACCCGGAAGTATTTATGTTAATCTTTGCATGGTGTGCAAAAAGGGTGTTCGATTTAGGTATAAAATATGGTATTTAATCTAACTTCTAGTGTTTCAGTTACAATGCATACAACTGCACTAAAATGCTTTCCTAAAATGCTCTTTTATACTTTTATGGCAGCAAAACCATTATGTAGAATGCTTGGGTAGAATATAATAGTTCCTCTAGCCTCAGTATATATCTACTTAATATCATTCATAAGAGAAGTAGCTTACTTGGGCGAAGGTTCACTTAATTCTCAAGGGCTCTTGCCTAGAAGCTATAACAATGATATGTACTTCCCTTGCACTTCAGAGAATATGGCAGCCATTGGCTCACCTCACTACTTTTATGAGCAATATCACAGCAATCATTTAATATTGACTGCAAAATATTGCAAATTCAACTTCAGTACAACTGTGGAAAATATGTTACCCTTGTGTTTCGCAGTAAAACGATTCCATCGTTGTTTGTCTTCCTTAACAATGTAAGCTTAATCAGCTACACCTGAGCTCCATATTTGCTATAGCTGAACTCAAAGCTTGTGACTGTTGATTAGTGTGCTACAGTTCGAATCTCAAGTTACACATCGCTTTCCTTCCCTTATTCTTTTTGAGTTGGAATATGAGGCGAACATCATTATTTATATAACCTGAGTCAAATATAAAATGATACAAACTGATAGCCTTCTAACTGCTCCCTAACGGAAGAAAAAATATCCCACTCTTTCTCCTTTTCCGAACCTTGTTCTTCTAATAGTTTAATAGCTGCAGTCAGATGTGCCTTGGAAATTGCACCTGCGTCAGTTGGATTCAAGGAAAACTCAATCTCTTTTTCAAAATTCTTAAACATTACAGCAACACATTTGATCCAAAAAACCCAGAGAGTAATGACCAAGAAATTTGGAAGGGAGAGACCAGTGGTTTCCTTGTAGACTACAACACGATTCGGATCTTCCAGCAGAATCATCTTCAGGGCAGAGATGAACTGATTTGCGATGTCGTATTCGTTCCTTGTGGATTCACAAACTCTATGAAGGCATGAACCAAGCATATCACATGTTTCAACTTAGGGAATAAAGGTCTCAATTCGTTAAAGGCTCCAAAGGCTTCACTGTGGCATCTTTCCGGAGTTTGACTTTATCCTAAGAAAAATGGTGCAAACCTAAGAACACTTACCCTGGCAATATCATATGAATAGAGCCTAGTTACAAGTTAGGAATTACCGACAGCATTGCGTTGCTCTATGTAGGATTTAATAGTGTCAACTGTTGGTGGTTCAATCCTCGTCTCCTGCATGCTTCTTTTCTGAAGTGAAAATTTAGCTAACGTCTTTAACTTTCTACGATTTTCTACCAGGAACGGATAATCAGGGTAAAGGCATACATATATGCACAGAGTTAATGGGAGCAGTGTGATACAAAGTTTGAAAATATCAGAATGGAAAATCTTCTAGGTGCAAAAGTTTGCTTCTCGTTGAAGTAACCTAGAACTGCGTTGTAGTGTATTTACTGTATCATTAATTACTTTATTCCCTAGTAAACAGTTCTCGCAATAGTAAATATCTATGTTATTATTAATACCGCCTTTTATCTATTAAGTATATTAAATTCATTTTCTTTCGATACTTTATTCCTGTTCTCACATAGCATGATATTGGTGTCGTATTACTGGTTCATTAACCATAAAGGAATCTAATCTGTATGAGTTTCAAAATGTCTTAAGTAACTGTTTTGGTTTCTTGAACTGAGAGATTTAAATTCTTTGCCTGTCGAAACCTTCAAATTTTAAAAACATATTGTCACAATCCAGGGATTAAGTGGTGTGACTGGGGGTGCCTAGCGGGAATCACATGGTATGATGGAAGTAGAGGAAGTTAGAAGAGATAACACTTAGTTTCATTATACAAGAATTTGCTAAGTATTAATTATAAACGTTAAGACACAAGATATGGCAAAGTCCTGAAGAGGCTCTGGGGTGAAGTATTAGTGACAAATTACACGAACATATTAATCTGCATGCGGAGATTACCTTTGGAGATGTGTCTCGTACTAGTGAGAATGTGAATGCCTAGGAGCTCCACTGACGGGCAACATGGCGCTGAAGATCAAGTGTGACCCCTCCTGAAGAATTAAACCCGACTGAACCGTGACTGCCAAAAATTGCAACTATAGGTACTGTCATTCTACTAGAGAGAGAGAGAGAGAGAGAGAGAGAGAGAGAGAGAGAGAGAGAGAGAGAGAGAGAGAGAGACGATCAATGAACCGCTAACCATCCTCAACCATGTCAGCAAAATCCTACAACGGTACACTAGTGCTCCCGAAATCTCTATAGCACCATGTACTTTCAAAGGTTATATGAAGTTCTGGTTACAATCATTCTTCTATCGCAAGGTTCATTACCCTAGATGCTTAATTCATCATAAAACATGAGGCTACTATCCCATGAAACGACGAGCTAAGGGATCCTTGTTATTTGGCCCGATACTAGGTTTCTCAACCTAAGCCAGGATATAGTGACATAATTTTGCCAGGAAATATCATAATGTTATAGTCCCATTTAAATATCACAAATATATTATTTTTTATTATCTGACAATGCGTATGCGACCATACCATGTTTCCTTATTACATTATAAGTTCATCAAAATATCAGGCAATCGTAAGTGACAGTAGTAAACGTTTCAGCATGGTAATACTCTTCAAGATTTATAAAGGCGCCTTTGAATATGGATAATTAAAATTAAATACTGTGGCTTTGTGGTTTCGTAGAATTAAAAGTCCAATTTGCCGACATTCTAAATGTTCTTTATTTACGTAGAAACACTCTTCGTAGCTGCAGAATTATATTACATATCACAATCTACAACACCAAAGTCGATGACAATAACAAACAGCTTACTCAACTTCCTCTGTTTACAACACTCTTGTTACATGTCTTTACAACAACTTGCAACTCAACTCCTGGCGAGTCGTTGCCCCTTTAAATACCTCATTGATAATTGCTAGATTATTCGAAAATAAATCAGCACCCGAACAGTCTGTATCAGTCAAGAAGTAACTAGAAATTTCCATTTAGCTCAGTTTGTTTCGGCAGACCTTTATCTGCATGTTATCTTTTTCCGCGGGCTCTTGGTTTTTCCACTGCCCGCCTATCAGTTCCTTTCGTGTAAACAAGCCGCGCGATCGTAGATACGGTTTTGCGACACTGCGTTAATTTCGAGAGAATTTAGAGACAATTGGAGTATGCAATTCCTTTCTTTATTTTCAGTAATTGCAATTAATATCTATAAAAGATTTAGTTGTAAAATTTCAATAGCACTTCAGTGTTCCTAACGTTACGAAAAATATTACAGCACCTTGCGAAACAAAAATAGCTATGTCATTTCTTGCTCTAAAGAAGTGGCTTAACAAAAGATGTCCCGTTAACTTGTACAATTCTATATTTGGTACAGGTTATATAAATAAAGACGTTCGCTACATATACAAACACAAAAGGCAGGAAATTCAGCTACACCAAATAGAAACTCCAGGTGTTGCTGCTTAAGCATAGGGCAAAGCAAACAATACTTTAACAATTACAATAACAATTACTTCGATCCACCACTTAATCCAAATCACAATATTTTCATGTTTTCCGCAGTTGTACTGAAGTTGAATATGGGAAAGTTTTCGTTTCAATATTGAGTAATTACTGTAATATTGATTTTCAAATATCTGAGATGAGCTCATGGCTACCTTGTTCTGTGAAGAACAAGGAAAGGATATGTTCCAGGATTGTTCCAACAACTGGAGCAGAATAGAAAGGAGAATAAAATACTTGCCGACCATGCAACCCTCTAAGTGCCAATGGCGAGTACTTTTTTCTTGAGCAAGTATCTGGAGCATCTGTCCTGTACCACCAAACGCTACAAAACCTGGAAACACAACTAAAAGATATGAAGGAAACGGAATGAAGGGAAAATAATGGAAGTAAAACCATAATAGAAATTAAATAACTCTAGCATTAGCCTACCCAACATCGCATATCAAAAACAAAGAAAAGCTCGCAGTTTGGAGCTTCTCGTCGACGAAAATCACACCAACGATCTCCCGAATACCAATCTCATATTTTACCCTCTAGCCATCTGGTTTGATATCCTAAGTAGGTACTTAAATTGTTAGAAGAATAAACATGACATGCCCTCAGAATTGTTATACACAGAAGTGAATATAGAAATACTTCGCCATAACCAAAACAAGCTGATAGGAACAGGAAATGCAACGAAAAAAGGAAACATGAATTGAATAGATTCAATTAGATAGTAGGTACCAGATTTTATTTATAAGATTTTTATTGGTTACAGATAGCTGATTGGCCGAGTGGGAAAATGCCAGAGGGCAGATGCCATTGAGGATATTGGAATGCACTCACCAGGAGAGCAAGAATGGGAGGAGAGGTGACAATGAATAACGTGGATGAGTGATATCAGACATTCCTAATATGAGAAGGAATTGGATCATCTGTAGTGGAAGCACAGAGTTATGTTATAAAATATAAAATAGCGTAATTATTAAGCGTAGTAGAGACTAACAGGCACAGAGAGAAAGAAAGAGAGAGAGAGAGATTATCACACTCAGAACTTCTAATCATTAAACCGAGAACGGAAGGAAAATAAGGTTCAACTGAGACTGGGATTTATATAGGGAGGACAGAGATACAAAACACCTCCTAGTCGATGATGCACAACGTCTTCTCTTACTGTATTACACGACGCATTACATGAGTTTATTTTTGAATCCCATGAATGCATCATAGTTTGGCAACCAGTATGTGAGGCAAATCTGCCTTTTCCTCTTTCATGTAAGTCATTGTCTTTGAGGATTATAGATAAAACTCATTAGATTTTACCTGCCTGTCCGTGATCCTTGACCTTTGTAATCCAAGCTCAAACCATTTCCAGGTTAATGTAGATAACTTGAAGATAGCTGCTTAAGAATTCCTAACCAAATTAGCATAATTCGAGACCGAATTGGTATATTGGATTCTGACAGTTTGCACTCTAACTCATTTTTGATATATTGAACTTATGAATGTACTAAATCCCTAGCTTGTACACTCAGCCAACTGGTAATTGCGTACTAAGCGATAATGTAAATAAAGATGCTCTCAAGTATTTTAAATAAAAAATTAAACATTAGATGCGTATTGTGCAGGAATTGTGGAGGAATGTAAATTGTCCGCGCGGAAGGTTTGGTCGGAACCTTTACCATACTTCTAAAAATAAAATTAAGAACATTCTAGAACTTGCTTTCATGTGCTTTGCAGTGGAAAAAAATATTCCGTAAAACTCTGTGAGGAAGAGCGACTTACTGCAAAATCACTGTAGTGGATTGGGTAGAAGCGGAGGGGTCCCCCACTTTGCTACGGGGAGGAAAGAATGAGATTGGGGTAAAGAAAACAGACATGATAGGATATGGCTTTAAATTTCCCAGTAAGACAGTAGAAACAATGTTATTAACGATGGTGATAGTAATCATAATATTGATGGTGTGTTTCTGCAAATTGAAGCTTTACAAATTAGTGTAGAGTGGTCACTGGCTCCTATTTCAAAGTATAAAGTTACCTATGTTATAGAATGACGAGTTTAACTAAAACAAATGAATGAGTGCACTGACTTACATAAAAGTATTCAGATGTTAATCTCCCTAAAATTTGCGTTGGTCCAACACACAACACGCATTTTTATTCTACACAGGGTAATAAACAATTAAGGCATAAGGCTGGCTATAAAAACATCATGTAAAATGTAAGAGGGCCCTAGTGAAATACAAAAGCTTAAATAAGGCCAAATTGAAAACAAGGATAAGCATTACTTCTATGGCGTTTTTGTGATATCAACTAGTGGAAATTAAGATAAAGACCAGTCAACACAACACATTAAATATAACAGAACAATAACATAAAAATAAAAAGTATGGAAAGAACCATAACGGAGCACATCTGTTCAATTCTTAACATCAGCCCTCTCAGACTTGACTATGTGCCCAAAGATGAAATTTACCTTTTCTCTCCGCGTATTTCTCACCGGCTTTTAGCGCCCAACATACATTTAACTTTCTATTCGACCTGGTAAAGAATCTCGGCTAATGCTTCCTTTTCCAATTCTCTATTCACGTCCTTATCATGATAATCATCGAGGATTGTTCCTCTTCATTAATGGAAAACATTACCCTTACCATTTTCATGTATAATTTCCAGGATACGCTTGTTAATAATGTGACAACATACATTATAAGGAAGTTTTATTTCGATCTTCCAGCGTGATAACTTGCTATTTATATTAGACTTCATTTATGTGAAGTAACCATTTCATATCTTACAGTATAGTTAATTGCCCAAAAGGTCCCAGAAAGGCGATCAGAGCCCCAAAGATCTCTGGCTGGCGGTACCGAAATGGCCCCAGCGGAGAACCGGAGACCGGCAACTTGCCTACAGGAGAAGGAAGTAGTTTTCTTTAGAGCATATTGTGACCTTGTGGGTTCATGAAATGAAAAGTACAATTGCACAAACTCAAAATGTTCTTTGTTTCCAGCGAATTACAGTTGGCACACTTGCCGATTACACAAATTACGTAGCGCACACAATTACAATTCGCTAGTTCGTCTGTCACAGGTCCACTCTACACTCACAATTACGTACAACTCCTCTGATACACGTACCCAGGCTTCCAGTCCTTTCACTAGCACGGCGCTCTTCACAGCTGCTCGCCAAGAACTGAACTGACTCGCCCACTGCAGGGCTTATATAGGAAGATCGCTGTTTCTGGAAGTCTCGTGGTTCAGTGAATCATCCCGACTGTTGCAGACGTCAGGGGGATGGGACAGAGATGGCTAGTGTTATTTTTCCAAACATCCCCTCGTTGGCGCTACAAGATAAATGAGTAGGCGTGGCTGAATGCTTCCCGTCTGGTCCCTACCTGCCAGCTGCTGGTTCTCTCGGGAATTACGATGTTCGGGTAACAATATCATCCAGCCATGAACCGCCGTGACACCCGCCGACACTTAAGCCCTGAAAGAGACCACCAGATGAGAGATGGTGTGAAATAATAATGGAGATGAAATAGAGAGACAGGAAATTCAGGGGATGTAATTAAGCTACCCAGCATTTGCCTAGCGACCCGGAAAACACCCGTAAAGTCTGTCAAGTCAACGCAAGTGCAGTTGCGTCTCAAAGGAAGCAAATCCTACCGCCCACTAATGACCGTCATAAATCTATCTCCACACTTCAGAAATAGAACACTGTCGCAGAGGAGGAACAGCAAACCTGATTTTCTGGAAATGACAGTTGCATGTTTACTCCACGTGGAGTTTTAGTTGCCAAAGCTCTAACTTCCAGTTGATCTGTCACGATGTGGCGACCGTGGGAGGGAAATGCCGTGGTGAATGCAAATGAAGTAGTAGATAACTTTCAGTCAAGTGGAGATAATCAAAGTGAAGACAATAGTGTGAATGAATTGGAAAGTGTTGCTGGGCCGATTTAACTTACTGGAGAAGCCTCAAAAAACAAAGTTATAACGAAAACTCTTTCTAAGAAAATTCAAGCGCTTATTTTGAACACATGTAGATATGCGCTGAAAAACAATCTTGGTAAGGGGTATTGCAATAACCTGATAGATTCTGGGTATTCACAGAAATACAGTATGAAAAATTGTGACGAAAGGAATACCAAAGATGCCGATCAAGTGTGAAAACAAAAGGAAACGTTTCTCTAACGTTTCGATAATTTCTCATGCGATTTGATTGGCGGGGAAATTTATAGATTCTATGCAAAAGGGAGAGCGCCCACCTTAGATGAATTGGTTGCACATTTGAAAGAAATTTGTGATTTTCCTTATGGGCATTGCACTTTGCGCGGCCTCCTAAAGGAGCTGGGTAATGGATATAAGATAATTTATTTAGACGAAACCACGTACGATACCCATTACGTATTGAGGAAGGTGGCAACCTTGCAGAAAGGACTGCGAGAAGGATGTTGTAAAACGCTTATAAGGGTTCGTCATAGGAGGCGGCCGAACTGCACTCGCAATGACTAGACAGACTTCAAAATACTATGGGTCAGATAGGTCGGCCACTGGAATCAAACCCGGACCCCCGGAATGCGAGCCACAGATCAAACTACCTGAGCCATCCTGCTCGCTAAATAATTGCATACTTTTCAAGTATTTAAGCAGTATTTCAATCCCTGTAGCTCATACAGACTATACGAAGGCAAGGGTTGATTGGTGTGCCAGCAAAACCCGAAGTCAAGAACAACGGATTTTCTGCTTACCGTACTACACACTAAACATATAGCTACCGTGTCGTCTAGCACGTGACGGGAATCTTGAAAGCGTGGCTGTGTGTATTCCGAAATCTACAAAGTTATCTCAACGAGATAGTTAATCCCTCACAGGTTACTCGAATCCTCCGAGCATTTTAAGCTCTCGTCTTTAGTTAACAAGAAAATAAAGCCAAAATTGAAATAGCACCCCTAATTTAACTACCTGCAGACAAGAATTGAATTTACGCGTGACTGATAGCTACAAATAAAATATAAACAGCGTTAAACTTTGATCATACATAAAAGAAAGCCATCATACATAAATGCACAATAGAAGGCACGGAGGCGTACAAATATTTTGGGTTGACTTTGGTGATTTCCTTCACTTAATGTTGGCAAAAAGTTTCTCTACATCTAAGCACCAAAACTGCCCTTAATAAACCTATTTCTTATAGGTGCCCATTTAATTCCGAATAATTCACCAACCTATGAACAAAGATCATGTATAAGTGAGTGGCAAAGGCATGCTTCAGAACCATGAGGCACATCAGCCCCTGGATGAATTGTCTCGTATTCATTTGATATTCAAAATTCGTCATGAAAACTTAGAACTTATGAACACACATTAGAATAAAGTTCAGGTAAAACAGTGCGTAACACAAAAATAAAGTGAAGTGCTAAAAGAATGTAAGATATGCGAGTTGGGAAAGGTTTAGTATTTCCTCACCAACATAAATTTGTGGACACTATATCCATATGTTTCCTTATATAACGTGCAAAGCATATAGAGAATTGTCGTTAACATCAGATCTTTACATTTAATGAATACACGCAAGCAATGACTTTTTTAAAAATATAGGGCAATATTCGAAGTCTTATATGACAAGTTTTATTAAAAATTAGTTAACTTAGTCTAGAAAAATTTCAAGGATAACTATTGTGGTAAATAAAAGCCGCATATGTGTTGATACCGAAATTCAGGGATGCAATGTATAAAAAATCGTAATGGATTTCAAAGGAGTCTTGTATGTTTGTTACGACACGAACAGGTGCAGTTGGCTGAGTCGTGTAACAAAAGACCCGAGAAAAACAGAATTCTAAGGATAGCACTTGACTATGTTGGAAGAGGGCATTCTTCGGACCCTTAATAATGGCATGACAAAAGAGTCACAAGGGGAATCTTTGTGCGTATAAAGGGTTCGAGAAAGTGAAAATTACACACCCACGCGCAGCTGTGTGGTCATTCAGTCTTTGGCGTGAGGCCGATTAGGGCAGTCCTCTTCTTCTGTCTTGGTCGAGGGCAGACCAGAAGTGATGAGAGAAGATATTTGTCGGTTTATACGCAACTAATTAAGTGTTATATAGTAATAAGCATTCCGCCTTCAGTAGCTCTAAACAGTGATATATTGGTAGCACTTGGTCGGCAAATTCAAGTTTAATGTAATAATAAAAGAAGCAGTCATTAAACCAGTTTGAAACGGGCATTTCAGTGTCATTAAAACTATCCTTCTGATACATGCTCACGCATAGCCTGTGAGAAACCTCATTGCTTTACCCAGAGCTAAACAAAATTGCTACAAATTGGCGCCCCCCAACGTAGAACTCTTTGCTCGCAAACTTATTTGCGTCAGTGTGCTCAAACTATATGACTCATTATAGGCAATACCATATCTTAAAAATGAAGGAATATAAAAAGAGCAGGAAGATTTAAATAACGATGATACATATGTACAATGGACGCAGATTAAACTAAGTAACAAATAGGGATTAAAAGGAACATTTGTTAGGCTAAAAGAGGACGCTCTGTGAAATTTCATTTGATATTATTTTGAACAAGAGGCAGAATTTTCTCATAGTGCCCATATTATGGGTAGAAAATTCGATTTTTTTAATTTTCATCCAGAATCGTAAAGAACTAAAGGAAATTATATAAGTATAGCTTTCGGTCAATAAAGGAGGTCATCTTATAATGAAGGTTAAATGAGAAGAGAGACATATATTCCTTTGCAAACGAAAATTAAACAAATGCGCAGGGCTGAATAATGAGAAAAAACACAAAATAAAAACAAAACAATTTTCTTTCTTTCTTTCTTTCTTTCTTCTTTCTTTCTTTCTTTCTTTCTTTCTTTCTTTCTTTCTTTCTTTCTTTCTTTCTTTCTTTCTTTCTTTCTTTCTTTCTTTCTTTCTTTCTTTCTTTCTTTCTTACTTTCTTTCTTTCTTTCTTTCTTTCTTTCTTTCTTTCTTTCTTTCTTTCTTTCTTTCTTTCTTTCTTTCTTTCTTTCTTTCTTTC
>CM060950.1:52268540-52271040 GCA_030765055.1 Mantis religiosa | reverse complement strand
ATAATTGAGGACCGAGTTGTATTATTGCTGGGTAATTCATCACATGCCGCTTTACAGTCCTTATGATGAACATGTATGCAGTGCAGACATATGCTAAATTCAAATAAGAATGGCGCACGAAGGATTATTGTATGCAACGATATGTGAAATAAATTAAGTTTACAGTTATGACTCGAAAATGTACGTCGGGTAAACTATGGCTTTATTTTTCACACATTAGATGTGTTTATATTGTAGTTCAAAATACCTTAAATGTTTGGTGGTTTTCATTTTCAGACACAATGCATTTATATTTCTAGGAATAGTCTCAAAGGTACAAATTTTGAAAACAATCAATTTCAAATATCTACGTGGTGGCTTCTCTAAGAGGGTTCTTACAAAAGGTAGAAATATGTATTCTTTGTAGCTGTTTATAAACACTTAAATTATGGTGTTAAACATCTTTATAATACAAGGTCAAACCCAAAAAATAAAAGTGTGAACACAGACAGATCCATAAACGTTTTTAGTTTGCATCATCACGTTATTGCGGGGTAAAGGTGAAGTTCGTATTAAACAAATATCCTGGGGACATACGAACGGCTTAAATGGGTAGATAACAGAGGGAAATGTATTTGTTAGGCAGGAAAGGAAAGAAACGAGAAAAGTAATAAGTATGGTTATTGGAGGGATGAAAATGATGAATACAAGAGGTACGTGATATTAGATTACACAAGGATTCAATGTGCGTAAAGAACTAAAGGAACACGGACGTGACAAGACAAAGCAAATGAGGTAAAGGGATGTGACGAAAACAGAGAGGAAAGAGTGAGATAATGGTTGATATAGTGTAATCGTGAAATGAATAACGTGTAACCTTGTTCAGGAGGGAAAGTGAGAAATGAAAGCGAAAAAGTGTAAGCGTAAATATAAAATTACAAAGAAAATATTGAAAAAACTAAAATCATTAAACAATAGTTAGTTAATAAATTACAAATAACAGTTTCATCTCAGGTAATAAACTTTAGTTAGCAAAGGTTGAAATTTTGGTAGAAAGGGAAAAGCTGATATAAGATAGACATACAATTGAGAAATGAAATGTGTAGTGTTTAACGCCCGCTTTTACTACATACGGCACCGCAGGCGATGACACTGATGATACACGAGATGAAGATGGAACACCGCTGGAATGAAATGGCGGGGGAAACCGGAGGTCCCGGAGAAAACCCGCCCCAGCGCCGTGTTGTCCATCCGAAATCTCACATTGCGGTCGCCTGCGATCGAACCCGGGCCCCCTTGGTGAGAGCCAAGTGGCCTAACCACTGAGCCACATAGAATTGAGGCTATTATGAAACAATGAAATCTACTTTGAGGCGATTAGAGAAGTGTATATTGAAAAATTGAGTAATGAGAACAAAGCGTCGAAGATAATTTGGGAAGGTGGGAAGTATAGGGGAGGGAAGATAAGCATAGATATTAAAAGTAGATTAAGATCACGATAAAGTAGAGAGACGAGAAGCTAAAAAAATAACCACTAACAGCTAGCCTCGGTAGCGTAGATGGTAATGTGTCTGGTTCACGTTCAAGATGTCCCGAGTTCGAATCAACATGATTGGGGTAACGTCGGAAAATTCTGTAACTTCAGTTTTGTTAGCTTGGAACTTCCAGAAGGGAGCAACAGAGCACCCACAGATATGGTTGACTTTTGGTTTCTACCATTACTGCCTGACTTTAATAGAGTTTAAATCATGGCTAAAGGCTGAAAGATATAGGATGAGACGATACCCTAACATATGGAATCTCCTGAATAAGCACCTGGACTTTAATTTATGAGACTTACAAAAAAAAAAAAAAAAAAAAAAAAAAAAATCAGAGCCCATCCTTCTTCCCAATCACACTTAGTACGTAAATAGACTTTTTTCCTTTTCCCTTTTCCTTTAAAAACAAAAAAGAGATGTTTTTTTTAATAAAAAACATAATTAAAAAATAAATAAATAAAAAAAAAATAAAAAATAAAAAAAAGAAACAGGATAAAATAAACGTGCTCGTCTATATCTGATAAAAAAAATCTCGCTTAGGGTGGGTTACCTGGATATAGTTTTCTTTTTTCCGCGGTTTTCCCATATCCTTCAAGACGAATGTCGGGTAACTGCAAACATTTGAGCACCATTTCACCCAATGCATTCACCGTCCGTTATGACTTAATGTCGGAGGAAGTAAAATACAAATAAAAAAAAATGGAAACTGGAGGGGTGAAGGTTTACCCAACACAACATAACCAAGGTGTTGAGCCATAAGATAAATTTAAAGTACACCAATTATAGGAAAATTGTACTATGTGTAAATGTAGATGTTACCATGTTATAATTCATTCACTGTCAGTATTTAAAAACCTAGAAGATGATCGCTGTAATCTGAGTGCCCTTTATTTTACAAAAGTACAAAGTAATTACCATGAGAGTAGAATTAAATAATTTGCTATAGCCGAGGAAACGTTAAACTGCGTTAAAGATAACTTATA
>CM060950.1:52238540-52266040 GCA_030765055.1 Mantis religiosa | reverse complement strand
TTCTCTGTCATTCTCACTTCGTCACTTCCCCTTTCTCTTTTAACATATTTTGATAATCATTCTACATGGAAAGATAGTCAGACTGAAAAGATTAATGCCGCAGCCGGCATTTGAGCCACGGATCTCCCGGTTTCCGCCCGGTTTGAGCTACCAGCACCTTATTAAATTCTCAAATTGAGGATATTTCTGGGAACAAACTTTATAATGTAATAACTTGAGATTTTCAGGTGAGCTTCAGCAAATACGGATTTAAAAATTATTACGTGTTAGTTAAAACTATTGGGTGACTCAATGAAAATTAATTATTTTCCACAACTCAAGGTGAAAGAGGATGAAAAGTCAGTTACACGTATCAAATTATTTTGTGCCAAACAAATTAAAATAAGGCATACGCCCACAATTTTTTTATCTTTTTGTAGTAAGCTCGATTACAAATTTTGATATTATTTGACAAAATCTAGAGCCCACATAGTATTTCATATTACAACAATAAACGGTATTAATTACGAAGTTAAAAAAGTTCTTAACGGAGAGTTGACGAAATTCGTTAGTGTTCGTTACACTATGCCTAATGCAACAAAAACGAAAGTAAGAAATTTGTGTATTTTTAAAATTTTCATAGATCTATAATCTTGATCACTTAGTTCCGTTTACATTGTGGATTAAGGAGCTTTACTGCAATAAGGAATGATCGCTGCACAAAATAATGACGGTTTTAAATTCTACTTTTAGCTTCTATGTGCTCCGTTATTCATGCTTCTAACAATATTTTATTCAGGAACTAATATCATGAGAGATGTTTAGTTTATACATTTTTTTTATCTCCCTTCTTCACCAATGCTGGTGTTAGGGTTCCCTCAGAGTGAAGGAGCCGAAGCACTTCACCTGAGATACCAGGGTTGAGAGATCGGCCCAACGATGGGGTGATGAAAAGAAGAATCATGGAGCAATTGATGGAATGATGGTCGGGGAAACCGGAGGACCCGAAGGAAACCCACCCCAGCGCCATGTTGTCCACCACAAAATCCTACTTTGCGGTCGCCCGGGTTCGAACTCGGGCCGCCTAGGTGGGAGCAAGTGGTCTAACCACTCAGCCATGGCGCGGCTGATTATTCATCTACCTTCATTAAATATATATTCATTACATATCAAGAAGTCACTGCATTTCACCTAAAATTAGACAGGCATATTTTACCGAAAGTACAGGTATCAAAGCACAATGAATCCAACAAAAGGCATTTTTGGAACAAGGTACGCATGTGTATGTTGGCAATGAACAACATAAACAAAAAATAGTGGTGTAATACAAAGCCTGATATATATTTTTTAGTATTTTCCTGACATGCAACTGGGATTTGCAGGAAAATTTCCATTAAATACTACTCCTACATAGAAATGTTTCGAATTGTTTTATTTTGTCAAAAATGACTGTATCCACACTTATACTTAATATTTTTATATGACAAGTGAAATATACAGCTGTGGTTGCAAAATAAGTCTTTTTGGATAACTCCGATAGTAATGGCTCGAGTTATTCATTACTTTGTCATTCTTTTAAAGTCCTATCGATTTAAGCTTTCTTTGAGATTTCTTGGAAACGTTTATGGAGTTTTAAGGCCAGTATGCAGTGTCCAGTTATCAAATATGTGATTGTGTCTTCTTCCTCTGTATATTTAGCGGAATGCGTAATATAGCTACTTCTGCAAAAAAATTATCTGTATTAGGTTGAAGTAGATTGAAAAATAAATTGTTGTAAAATAGTTTTATACACTTATTAAAAAATAGAGGATGGAGAAAATGACGATCCAACATGACACTGCAACTAGGGGGATCAGACGGTAGAACATCTCCTGTTTTATTGTCCTATTCTAAATGCAGAAAGGCAGACATTTGTATCGGAATTTGTTAGAAAGGGGAGTAGAACTAGCAGGAAGAAACATTAAAGAGGTCTGTAAATTTGTTAACGCAATAGACATTGAAATATTGTAAACATGTAAAATTTATGAATATTGAAAACAAAATTACCAATAGACTCTGCAAAGTTGTAAATAATTAATCTAAATCCATCAATATTAAAGAGTTCATGTAAGAATAGACCTGGAAATTTCAAACATTGCGAACATTGAATAATGTGAACGATATCTTGGCCAATGACGCAGTGGGGGAACTTTATTATCCAATGCAAATACTGTAACAAAAATAGGTTACAATCTCAAACATAAAAGATAACCAACCACACTGGTATCAAACTGAGGCATCGTTAAAACATATAGTATCACTATTTGATGGAGCATGCTGTTGAATAAATAATATAAAAATGCAGAAAGTCATATGATTTCAATACATGTTTTTTTTTTTTTTTTTTTTTCTAAATGTGGAGATTTTTGGGGTAGTTTTAACACTCAAGGGCTCCTGACGATGTCTCTTTAATAGTGGTACGGCCATTTAGTGTTACTCGGGATTAGCGTATTCACTCAAAGAGAAAGACTGACAGACAGCAAAACGAACACTTCCTTTTATGAAGAGATAATATGAAGAATACGGGTCTACTTCCAAAGGCAAGAAATCCCTCCCGAGGTGTGGCGGGCTTGGAAAATAAGTGTCTGTTTGTGAGTTTGGAAATTGAATGTTGTCGTGTTTTAATTATTTCAGAATAAATATTATGCATGGAAAAATAAAAGACTATTGCTGCGAAGTGAATCAAGTGGGAAGAAACTAGACAATGAGCAGAGGAGGGGTGAAATAATTCTCACAGTTGGATCACTTGCACCTGCCTGCCCCGGATGACGTAGGCAACCCGCCCGGCCAGCTTGCTGGCTGCTGCAGCAAATTGAAACCTTCTCCCGTAATGAAATAATCATTAGCCCGCCCCCAGGGCTCGGAATGCGTGGCGTGGAGTGAGAGACCGGACCGGCAAGAACAAGAGAAAGACTGGAATCCAGTCATCCCCTCCTCCAACAACCCGAACAAACCTGACCGCTCTTCATGAAGTCGCACAATCTAGATACTGCGGTCGCTTTCCCAGAGATCCCTACAATTAGATCACGTCCAACGATTTTACGTCGCTTTTCCGGCGTTTCTTTAAGAAAACATTACTCATTCGCGTTTCCGGTGATGATTTCAGAAGGTAGAATCTTAAGTAGGCTTGTTCTTGCGAAATATTTTGGCAAACCAGTTAAACAAAAATGTAGTTTAATACATCCAGTTTCCGCGTAACCTATTAAGGAGACCATTGTGAAAATTTGGCAAAAATGGCAAAAAATATAACTTAGATTTCTTAATTTATAATTATGTCCAAATCACTAGTGCTATTTCCGTTTAAATTTTGTTAATTTCAAAGAATGTTAAGTAGCGGAAATATATTATTACACCCAAAATTTGGATCTTAAGTTTTCAGCGAAAATATGTGCTTTAATGCTAAAACAGAACTTTTAAAACAACTCTTTTTGTGAGTTAGTGAACATAATTTAAAATTGACAACTGAGGTAAATACACAAATCAGCATTTTCCATGGATCAGAGTGGGCGATCAACGGTAATCGAATCCGACAGCTCCCAAATGCGAGTCACACACGTTACCACTGAGCCACCTCGCTCATTATGTCTCCATCTTAATGTAGGCTAGGAGCGCTTATTTATTGTAAAGTCCTCTCAGGGGGTGAAGGCTACCACTGTTATGTTACACTTTTAGCAATTTTTTTTTTTAGGTAATGTTATTTATGTACGTGTTCTATGACTGTCCTCAAAAGATAAAAGCTCAGTATCAATTTGAGCTTGTGGAGCATCTGCGTAAAAATTTTCATCAATAGAACAATTTAGTTTAAGTTTAGATACAAATATATTGACCTCCCTATGTTACAGAATCACTATTTATTGCATATTCTGGACAAAAAAAGGAGCCATGATATATTAAATACTTGAGATATTAAATAAAGGGCCAATAAGAGATTTTTTGCGTTCTTTGGAGCTCATAATGACATAGCAAAGAATGTAGATATTGATACCCATAGAGCCAGTTCCGTTCTCAAGGACCTGCTTCCAACAGTCCCATACTTGGACCTCTGATATTACGTTTCTACTCCATATGAATCTTGCCATTGATACTACTTTTGCTATTTGTAGAAATAGCTTAAATATATTGAACAAACAATGTGAAGCCATCATGATCAGAATACCTGAATGGTTCATAGACAATAAATACAGTACCTTGGGTGAAGATAAAACTAATTCTCTTCCTTTTATTCTGAAGCTATTATGGATTGCTTTAGCTTGCTTCTCTCTAGAATAACGTTTTTGGAAGCTTATATTAATAGCCAGCTAACTTGAATATCTCACACTGAGTACCTGAAGAGCACGTTAAAGCCACCCTCGTAACCGTGGTCAATGCCCCATTGGGCAAGTTTTCGAGTCCCGCCTAGGGCACAGGTGCTCATTTGTACCGTATATCTGCCTAAAAACAAAATAAAACTACAGAAAAATAAAGGGGAGGAACACCTTGCAGGTCACTCTTTATTGGCTAGGTGAATTATATAGATTAATACATTCATACAAATAAAATTAAATAGAAAAGTCTTTATCTTTGGGAAATTTTAATTCTTACACAACACTATCACATAGGTAATCACAACTATAGTAAGAGGCTAAAATAAAATATACTTACCGTGTAATATTCAAAACTGGAAATAGCCTTACGTATCAATGTTATAAATTATTTAATCAGCCGTGTAATCACATTAAACACTTACACAACAAACTGTAGGTATAACTGCAGATTGTAGATCTTGTTTTATTCCGAACAACAATTTTAACTATAACACTTTATGATATTAACATGTGGCTGCAGCTGAGTGGTTAGACCACTTGATTCTGACCAAGGCGGCCCGGGTTTGATCCCAGACGACTGCAATGTGAGATTTTTGGTGGACAACATGGTGCTGGGGCGGATTTTCTCTGGGTCATCATATTTCTCCCGCTAGCATTCCACCAATTGCTCCATCATCATCATAAGAATCATACATCTCGCCCTCATACTATCATCCACTTCCTTCAACCCTTTCATCAGGCGTTGGGCTGATCATCCATCTTAGTTCTTTATCGGATCCAAAGCTTCGGCTTCTCAGGTCTAATATTAAAAGATATAGGAACAAGAATCTCCTAATACAACTGTAAGTGATACTACTGGGAATAAGGTAAACAAGGAGGTATTATTATGTAATTTTATTTGAAGAAAACGGTATTCATGTAATTATTTAATCAAACATTGTCAAATGGCAGTAATAAATACTACCACCACTACAACCATAACCATTCTACTACTACTCTAACCTCATGACTCCATGAGTAGTTTGGAGTCAGGATTTTAGGCACCTCCATCTATTGAAGACATTTTGTGCTCACACCTAAGGAGAGACGGCAACAGAAAAGGTTTAGAACTACAGTTTTAGGCTCCCCGGTGTTGGCTCGTTTCGTCGCTTCAAATAAGTCAATAGTAAAACAATATTTTTGTCTTGCTCTTTGGGGAAAATGCCAGAGATTTACTATCGAGTAACTACCTTGTGCACATCAATATTGGCCCATATATATGCATATAAGTAGCATAAGTCAAGTACGAAACGTCGAATAGGACTTTCCTAGGATGTCCGACAAAGAAGAATGTTCCCTCATGACAAATGTGTTGTATGCAAGGAAAATATTTTCTTTATATTTCACGTTATAGTGAATATATTTTCCTAACTTTTGACTACAATACTATTTGTTAAAATATTTATGGAGCAAATAGAAGGTGTAAATAACGTGAAATTACCCTCATTGGAATTAACAGTTTATACATTTCTTGTATATGGTGAATTATGTGTGTGTGTGTGTGTGTGAGAGAGAGAGAGAGAGAGAGAGAGAGAGAGAGAGAGAGAGAGAGAGAGAGAGAGAGAGAAAGAGAGAGAGATAGAGAGAGGGAGCGTTGCTCTACAATAAAATGAAGATCTCGTTCAAGCCTACAAAGTTATTTACCTCCAAGGCAGCTACAGGATAAAATTACTTGTAAAAAAGATACATATATCTAGAAATTCAAATTAGGCTGTTAAAACTCTAATATTCGTAAATTGTAATGAAAAGTATCTTTAACAGAAATGGCCTTTGAAATCAGATGTGATATTTTGTAGTAATATTAGGGAAAAGAATGTCAAAAGTAAATAGTGGGAATCATAAACAAAGTTACACAGGCTGGACTCACTAGATCAGTGAAGAGCACCTGTTTGCTCTTCGGGGGTATCTGGGTTGGAACCCTGAAACAGGTTTTGGAATTTTTCCCTAGCTAAGATGTTTGCCTAACCCCCACAGACTCTAGAGGTTTGAATGAGAATATGTAACACAGTATTTCGCATTATAAGCATATTTATTTCAATTCGTTAACGTTTTTTTTTATTTGTTTGTGAAATGTGGTACGAAAGAAATAGCTCAAAAATAACCATTGCGTAAAACAAAAAATCAATACGGTTAAAATCATTTTTAGGTTCAATGTAGTAGAAACTCATTCTTGCATAGAGAGGAAGGGAAGTTACTTAGTTAGTTACTAACACTCCCCACATGGCAACCTTGGCCTTCGGGGTAACCTCACCCCACCAAGTGATGACCGGACCCATTTCTCAGGTGGAGGCACCCAGAGGGCGGTGTCCATTACCTCCGATGATAGGGTGATAACGAAGATGGCGGTGAGGTGAGAGGACCTACAGTTTTTACCGTGGACTCCGAACCACGTTGGGCATAGGGGATACTTCACGTGTGCTAGACAGAGGTGAAGGCGTGGATAGGGCCGACTTAAAATCGCCAACCCCAGAGCCGGGAATCGAACTCGGGACCCTTAGGGAAGTTATTTAAAACATATATATAGTAACGCAAGATATCGGCCTAAAGGTCGGGAAATTTAGTGTCTTCGAGCATGATAAGGAAATGTAGCCTCGGGGTATTCTGTTATGCTTATTAACTTCCATTAGCTTGATAGATGAGAAACCCAAAGGAGCGGAATAAGCGCTACCGGGAAGGGCTGTGAACGAAGTGCTACTAAGATTTTAGCTACAGCATTATTCAAGCATTGTTGAATAATTTTTAAACAGAATATATAAGAGGTTATATGCTATGCGCCCAATAAACGCTTTGGTCCTCCCCAGTTTTTCCTTAATAAACCATAAATAGCAAATAACGGTGAGATAGCCTAAACTTAGACCGGGAATGTTTGCTTCTCAAATCGTTTTGCTAATTACCATTTTTGCATTCCATATATCATCAATGTTTACCAATTGTAGTGTACTATGTAGAAATAAATGACAATAAACAATGCACAGATCAGTAACAAACGATTAAAATATCATGACTACGTACAGTGAAGCGACTAAAATGTTACCTATATAACTTGCAATGGTTTATGTTAGTAAGAAACCATTAGTCCGTTCTGCCACACTCAGCCCATTCTATTTTCCTTCCATCCTAAGCCTGAAAGCAAACTTTGTTCATTGGTTATAGTTTTATGCAGACCTGTAGCTTCAAACGAATACTAGACACACTGTTCCAGGGCTGGTTCAGACGATACCGACGAATCTTCCGCAACTGAACATAAAATGGTTAACTGTCACATATGAAACTGTGAACGAAATTGTTCCAACGGCAGGCAAACTGTATCGCCAAGGATGGCTAGCTGCCAAAGATGTCACCTTTGCTCTGCAGCAGATTCACATCCACGTCGAATAATGGAACGTTCCGGAAAAGCGATGATATGGAACTGGGTGTTTGGAAAATGTCGTAGTTGGATACCTACTAATTGGAATGCTTCCACGAAGATATTTTACATTTGAATCTACCTAACGTGAGCCCTTCATTGCATCGTGCTCTGCTCTGGCTGATAATGGGTACATTTACGTGATTACACACAGTGGGTACTCCATCTGATTGTACGCTACAATCTACAACTTTTACGAGCTGAGAGATAGACAATGATACAGCTTAACAAAATAGCACCCTTTAAACCTTGGATACTGCAATCACAAGAGATACCAGCATAATAATACTTCTTACAGACAGCATCCACTTAAATGTAAGCTAGTGATTAAAAATACCTCCTAAAAGTACCAAAATAAACATAATATTAAAAATGAAAAATAAATAGGAGTAATAAAGGGAAAAAATGTGGCTAGCAGATTTCTAGGTTTGAAAATAAAAAATATATTGTCTTTGAGCCATTCAAGTCAAATATTTCCGTACTTCCTGCCTGCTTCCTAGGCCTGGTCTTTCTTCATAGGCCAATCAATATAACACAATGGGGTACGAAATAATAGAAATCCATACAGGATTATCCACTGGCATCTAAAAATATTATTAATAGTATTTAGGTTTAAAGATAGTGATGCAGCACCTATGACTGAAGATTATGGGGCGGTTGACACAAGGCTGTTAGAGACATAAATACAGCTGAGTAAACGCAGGAGCGTTCTTGCCCAGTGTAAACCCAAGGAAAGCTATCGACAGATAACCACAATCTTCTGGAAATTTCCCTTCTTTACGCTTTTCGAAGTTGTGCAGATTTATTGAAAATTTACAGGATTATATAGCAAGTGTTCTCACAAGGGAGACAGTGCGTTATGTGTGCGTTGCTGATTTGACATTAAGTGCAGTTCCACAAGTGAAATTGCGATGACAACTTTACATATACTGAGTAGTGCTTCCGAGACAGATTAGGGACATCCTGACTGCATAGTGTGTGAAGTAAACAGGTTGAAGAATACACCCTCCCTGTTTCATTACACCGCTAAGTCGTAAAGAAGGTTAAGTGGGAAGAAAAAGGAAACACAATGGAACTGAAAAGGGGAATGGATATGATAGTAAGCACTTTCCTAGCAACCAGGAGAAAACCGTGGTGCCATGTCGTTAAAATTTGGGTTATTTATATACCCTTTGATCTGAAATATCTTTATGTTCATTCATCTTGCATAGGAGGTCGATCCGCTACCGCACCCTTTGTTTCAGTTTTGGAAGTTGGACCATCCAACCTCGCTTGCTCTGCCGCTCATGTATTGAGCCTACTCGCGTTATGGGAGCGCCAACTTTTGGGGAACACAAAAGTTTATTTACCCGATATTTTCATTAGCGATCGTCAGTTGTACTAGTTTGATTTCATCTTCCATGTTGTGCTCTGGTTTTTACCGTCTTTATGACACATGTTTATGGCTTTGTCTTCTGTTGCTTATTTGTTTCCATTCTAATGCCGCCTTTAACATCTACGATCATTTCGGCAGCATTTTACTTGTAGTAATTGCCCATTCACAATAATCTTCATTGTCTTTACTACAGTTTTGAGGCAATTCATCAGTGAAATTGGTAAAAAATGTTAAAGCTTTATGTTTTTTTGTGTTATATTACACTACATTTATTACCTCTATGTTTATGCTACATATTTTGCCTTTAAATAGCAACGATTTTACTTTACAAATGACTGTTTAATTACTCTTGTACCATTTAGATAAAGAAATGATTAAGCTTTAAATTCAATTTTTCTCATGTCCTTTTTTTTTTTTTTTTTTTTTTTTTTTTTTTTTTTTTTTTTTTTTTTTTTTTTTTACAAGTTTTCCATCGAAATCCTCTTGGACCACAGTTTATCACGTATAAATTTCAAATTTTCATAAAAACTTCAGTAATTAATAAAGGCCGCAGGGATGTACACTCGTGTGCGATACAAGTTAGTTGGGCGCAGAGTATGAGTGACGTCAGTTGAACCGCATGGCTATCAAATGTGCAAACGTCGAAAACAACGTAAGTACGCTGGTGGCCTGAAACGTTTCCGACCTAATCGAGATACAAGACTTTTTTTCAGTTTTTTTTTAATTTTTCAACATAGTTTCCTTGTAACTCTACACACTTCTCCCAGCGGTGCTCCCATCTCTGTAACCCGTCCAATAGTACTCGTTTTTTTCTGCAAAATAATTGTCCATGAAGGTGATTGTCTCTTCATTTGACGAAAATCTCTGTCCTCCGAGTGCAATTTTCAGATGAGGGAACACAATGAAGTCGCTTGGGGTTAGATCTGGTGAGTAAGGCGGATGGTCAAGCAGTTCAAAACGTAATTCGTGAATTTTCGCCACTGCAACCGCTTAGGAGTGAGACGCTGCGTTGTCTTGGTGGAACACGATTTTCTTTTTCTGCAAATGTGACCGTTTATCCTCAAGTTCAGCCTTCAACTTGTCAAGTACTGATGCGTAGTATGCTCTTGTAATGGCTTCTACTTTTTGAAGATAATCGATTAAAATCACTTCATAACTATGCCAAAAGAAGACAGTCGACATCACTTTCCCAGGCGAAGAAACAGGTTTTTTTTTTTTTTTTTTTTTTTTTTTTGAGCTGGCTCCTCCTTCGCAATTCATGTTTGGACAGTATTTTTTTCGGGCGTATAATGGTGTATCCAAGCTGCATCTACAGTAATTAATCGGTGCCAAAATTGGATTTATTGCACCTAAACTGCGTCAACAGAGCGTTGGAAATGTTCATTCGAACACGTTTTTGGTCTAACGTGAACAAACGCGGCACCGAAACCGCAAACAGCTTTCTCATGTCTAAATGTTGGTTTAATATGTGACAAACACGTTCTTTTCACATCTAAATAGCCTCTGCTATCTCTCTCCCATTAATTCGGTGGTCGTCAAACACCATTTGGTAAACTTTGGCGATGTTTCCGTCGGTAGTTGTAGTTTTTGAACGTCTCCCAAGCCCTTACGGCCACGTTTAAATTCAGCTGCCAAAAATTTCACTGAGGTAAATGATGGAGCAGTCACAATACACAGAATCCAACTAATCCTTGATTTGCGTAGGCGTATTGTCTTTCAAATACAAATATTTAATGACAGCTCGATACTCCGAGTTCCCTCAAATGACTGTTAATAACAACTGAGCGTCCAAAATGACTGAAACTTTGGTGAATAGCTGTGAACAGATGAAGAACGAAATTCATTAGCTTTTATTTACGAGTGCTGTCATCTTCGTGTTGAGGTCGGAAACTTTTCGGACCACCCTCGTACTCTGCGAACTAGTGAAGCATTGCCTTGGAAATGCATGGAGACGCAAGGTTGAGGTGTAGTATAAGGCGACTGTTTTATTTTTTCACGCAGTGAGGTAGGTGGTTGTCATCATCAGGCTGTACCTACTGTCCTCCACAGGAGAGAAAAACTCCGAGTCCTGAGATGCAGGGGTTTAGAGAAGGTCTCCACGCCCTCCCTGGACGGGTTTATGAGACCCCATGTCAGAACAGTTACAGACCATTCAAAAACATTATCACGGCTTTTACTTTGGTAAGTGAATCTTCTCGGTTTTAGTGTACGGACTGAATAGGGCGCATACTTTTTCAACGGTTCTACTCCATGTGTAGCATGCGTTCCGTCACACACATTCGCTGTCCTTGTCCCACTGTGTAAAGGAGCACATTCCTTACAGAGATCTTCTTTGCGTTGCTGGAGAGTACACATGTTTACATGTGCGAGGGATAACTGTACAGTCTATGTGCAGTATATCTACTAATGGAGAAACGCACACGCCTCCTGTCTTTAGTAATTAAGCATTTCTAAGTCACTGTGCACCAGATGAAAAACATTAAGAAGTTCAGTTTAACTTACATAGACAATTTTAAAATTCCAAACACATCTATGCGTTTATGTTTGTTTTAAATAAACCAAAATTAAGAAACGCCTGCACAGTATATTATTCATTTATGTACACCACATTAAAGTTATATATTTGGGAGTGTTACAATAAAATGTAGGTTACAAGGAGGGTTTCATATTATCACATCAAAATGTTACACTACTTGACAAAAATGAACATTTTTTCTTTCACAAGAATTAAAATAACATTTTCTAGAAGTATTTTTTGTGCTGAGTTCAAATATAATTTTAGTTTTTCCCTATCAGGCAGGGGTTTTGTGTGATTTTGATTTGAATTTTTATAATATTCTAAAAAAATCTGTAACAAGCTATCTAATTCAAAATTATAACTACTCATTCTGACTTACCTAGAAAGTGGTAGGTAGTGATTTTCGGTCATATTTTGAATCTGGAACGTCTCTCTTCTTGGTCCAACAATAGTCAGCCAGCATATTGGAATTCCACTTTCCTTAGTAACTCTTTTCCATAGAATAAATTTGCTGATGAAAACGCTCACCTTGCTCATCGCTGACAGCTCCAAGATTTTTGGGGAAGAAGTCTAAGTGAGAGTCCAAGAAGTGAACTGTTAAAGACGTGTTGCATCCCATAGCTTTATACCATTTTCTTCAGAGAAGCAGTCCTTGAAATCACTATGGCGGCCACGATAACTACATATTCTTACTTCTTTTTGGAGTAGATTCCACCCTTTGAGTCTGGAAGTTAAACCTTCAGCTTGCTGTTTAGACAGATTTAAATACAGAATCAGGTCATTAAGGTCTTTCTGATTGGAAAAGTATGTTCTGATGATCAGGTATTGACTTCATATGTAGGATAATTTTCATTTTCATCTGAAGCATTTTCAGTTTCTGTTAGGTCAGAATCAGTTATCACCTAAGGTCGTATCTGCATATACTGGTACAGGGAACTGTTCATTGTGTAAGACAGGTCTTATTGCAGATTTCAAATTCGGATACTTAATTGTATGTTTTGTTTTAGATGTGATTCCTTTTATATTTGTCAAACAGAAATAACAATCGCTTAAATGATCCTTCGATTCCCTCCAAATCATAGGAATTCCAAGTGGCATACGATGTGAACCATTTTCCCACCCAGCCAGCAATCCAACACACGAAACACAGCATGTATTTGGTGCCCAGCTTTTATCAAAATCACCGGCCTGACAGCCAAGAAAAGTTGACAACACTTCCTTTCTTGGAAGTGTAGAAAACAGTGTTGTTATAATAAATTAAATTTAAAGGGAGTCGATTAATGACACTAAACAACACTTACTTTTAAATTTTTCCGGAACATGTTTCAGAGACTTTGCCTCCATCCTCAACCGGCCATCGACTGGTTCTCATTGGTGTAGTTGACAGAGGAGACCTATGACAAAATATTGTCAACACCACCAATGAGAAGCAGTCGATGGCCGGTCGAGGAGGGAGGCAAAGTCTCAAACATGTTCCAGAAAAATTTAAAAGTAAGTGTTTAGTGTCATTAATCGACTCCCTTTAAATTTAATTTGATAACACTTCTTTACAAGTGGGGTCAAATTTTGCCTCTGAGACATGAAGGTCAGCTCATCACAAATATAGCAGAAACTGTCTACATGATTTACACACTTTCTTGGCATGATGAAAAAACAAAGCACTAAAACACTGCATACACAATATACTTTGAAAAGAAAGGAAGGAAACATTTCACTACTTAACAAACTCACAGTCAGCTCAATATTGACACATCACACAGCCAGATGAACAGGTCGGTACATATCCAAACATGAATGAACCTGCACAGCCTTGTTTTATGGTTCTTCAGCATATTAAAAATCATTCGTTTATACAAAGCTTGGATAAAATCACTAAATATGAGGTAAAGTTTCCTATAACAGGTCAAAGACAACACTAAAATCCTATTTTAAAAAGTAGCGGTCACAAAACAATTGTGCATGATGGAAAAATTCTGACTACATATCTGAATTCCGTATGAAAAGGTACAATAGGTTCACTAATCAGATTTCTTGTGAAGAACACCTTGTCGACTAGTGTTATTAATTATGAATAAAATTTATATGTTAGCAAGGATCGAAATAGCTGGTTAACGTTTAAGTGCTCAGAGCATTTGAATGTTTAAATATGGGCTAAAACATTAAAGCCAATCAGAAGAAAACTACGAATCTTTTTGTTTTAACGAAGTCCACGAATTCGGCACTCTGGTACGTGGATGCATCTGTGTTGGTAAATACAGAGTGGTGAAAATTGAGCTATTGAGGGCTAAGCTGAACAACTTTAAAAATAAATGATGGGCAGATAAATAAATTATCACGAAATGTTTCCTGTATGTTAAAAGCAATGCTTAATGTAGAAGCTTGGGGTAAGATTTTGTCATGAGAAAGAGTCATTAGCTACACATTTTAAGAGTTGAGGAAAACAAGTTAGTAAGGCTTGTGTGATCAAGGTAATTAGCGTTCCGGTGAAACCATTAGAACAAGAGAAACATTAGCTTAAATGTAGGTACCTAAAATCATTTACGTTCAGCAATTGCAGATGTTACTAAACTAGTAGGAAAAATTCTGCGGGAAATTAGAAGGGAAATGAAGTTTTTAGGATTGAGCAAACCAGAGTATAACTTGTGCTGCAGATACAAATCACCCGCCTTAAGATTTGGAGTATCATATAGTAGCGCTAGTGGGAAGTGATGCTGTGTTATGGAAACGGTTATTTTTAAACTGTAAAATATGAATAGGAAGGACTTTCGCAGATATACTTCGAGAGTTACGGTCAGAAACAGTTAATTATTCAAAGTCAAACATTCAGCAATTAACTTAAAAATAAATCAATATGAACTAATTTTCTTCAATCATCTTAAATGTTGCCATTTATCTCACATCGGCGTGTGCGTATCCTGACATATAGATCTAATAGTTGATTATTAGTGCAGCGAGAACGAGATTGAAGATTGCAGACAGCGTCAAAGAGTGGTCATGTCTCTGTGTTGTCAGTTCTGAAAAAGTTCTTAATATAAAAGGCGTGTAACAGATGCTCTCTGTTTGCGTCGTTGTATACATTTAATGAATAATGGGAGTAACATAGGTGAAGCAACAAAATGACTTAAAATGTACTTTGTTAGCACTGCCAAAACTCTTTTAGTTTAATCTATCAAAACATTACTGAACTAACTGGATTACCCGACCATGTACGGTTAGCTTTTAGACTTAAATAAGAAATTAACAAACAGGCCGATAGATTACTTCCCGCCTAATTTATAGCATTACTGTACATTATATAGTGGTATTATGGTGAATACTTCTCATTACACGTTATGACTGCAGCTTTATTCAGCACCGCATATTTTTAATGAGATTGGAAGTTCCTCTGACATTCATAAAAAGCTTGTTATATATCGGGGTAACGTTTACCTTAATAACTTCCTCATGAGGAACTTCCAAGTTTTGGAAGAAGAGCTTAGAAGTATCCCTTGAAGATGGAAGAGTCTTTAATCTGAAATTTAGAGTAATCTTTTGATAATTTAAATAGACTTTAATTTTATTAAACAACAGCCTGCACAAAATTCAGAAGCTGTTTCCATAGCGCAAAACGCAATAGATGTCCAGTTCGTCTCAGAGAGTTTCACCATGGCCATATATATTCCTGAAAATAATTATCCTTTTATTTATACACTCTGCGGACTACGAAAACCCCATTGCATTAGCAGTTAAGTTTTTTAATTATTTTTGGTATTGTAATTTACAAGCTGCTACCGAGGAGCGGGCGCTGCGGAACTTTAGCAGTCGTTGTACCTCTGACGTTACTATAGGAACCTTGGGCAGAACATTCGAGCTCCTCCCTGAATGGGAGTTGTTCGGATTGGGTTGGACTCTAGGGGGAGGCGTGTTCCCGCCACCCACGGGGAATTGGGTACCTCCGGCCAGGCTACGGCCGCCCGGAGGGGGTAGAGGGTTGCCTCATAAGTCCCGGGTACCAGCCTGCAGAAGTAGTAGAAGGTGTGCTAGATCACTAGACGGCCCCACCGAGGTTTTCGGTATCTTCTCTGCGGGGTTGACGCGCGTAAGTGGCGTATCCACTTCCAACCCGACTTGACGCTGTGCTCAGCGGGGAGGGGGGCTTTTTAAGAAATCAGGTATTGCCCTATGGAAAGAGCCCCGAAGTATCCATCGCTCCCGGGTAGAAGGTGGCCCGGTTCCTTGTTCCTACGGTTCCAGTACTAATGGGAGTAGTACCTCTGCACATAACTATCCGTCAGAAGCTATAGGGATTTTCAACAGTAAAGTCATTGTGAAATTAAGTTGAATGATGTTTTGGACTACCCAACATGCATACATATATACATAGTACTTACATGTAGACATGCATGAATACGTAGTTATATACACATATACATACATACATGAATAAGTACCTATGTACGTACATACGTATTAATTGCGCTACTCAAATAGTTACCATGGATTTATCATAGGTAATAGAAACCTCTCAATTAATGCACTGATTACCTACTCCACGTGGACATAACATCTGTCTGTCATTTGCGCTTCCTCCGAATTCCATTGGCTGAAGTGGTACGTTCATTGGTATTTAGCACAGGTGCGAGAAATGCGGCATTTCCCCTCTCACTCTTACAAGATTAATCATGGCGTTATCTGAGAGGCTTTTATTAACAAAGATAAAGCCAGTGTAACCATTCGAGCAGCAGGATAATACTTATACATGCATACATACCTATGAGGTTCGTATTCGGTATATTTGCGTTTCAAATCCCAATGTTCTCTCTGATTACTGAGGTTTCTTTCCATGCTTTCCTCAGCAAACGCAACAGAGATATTTGGAACGCTTTTTCTTTTTTTCAAAAACTTTCTTCCCCAGATATAATTTTATGACTGTAACGCCTATAGTGTCATGTGTTGTAATAAATGGCGTTAAACGCTAATAAAGATACACATATAAACGTATAAATATCAATATGGATTATAACAAGCATGGTTGGAAAGATCGCAGGTATAAAATGTTTTTAAAGTAGATCAAATATGAAGAAATGCCCACATATTTACATTGTACAAGAAACATCATGGTTGATTTCATCCATTTTTATATTCTGCTACAAGAGGCTTCCACATCTGCCTGGAGCAACATAATCTTAAGCTTCGGGCGGGTGCTGAGAAATTTCTTTTAGATATGAGATAAGTGGAGCGTTAAACTCACTGAACTCAACGAAGGTGTAGCCCGAATCTCAGCAGTGGCTGAGCCTTCCGGCACTAATGTGGAATAAATCTGCATATTTTATGATGGCTCTTCAGCAACACCATGGTTATTTTTACAGCGTTCATATGACTGCTAATTTTAATTCATCTAAGTACAGCGTGCAATTATACAGTGGAAGTGTAATATAATGGAGGAACGATAAGAATATTCAAATTGCTTTACGAAAACTCTGAAAGTCTCATTTTTTATTAATGGTAGACTAAAGAGGGACTTTATCATATAATGCCTTTGTTTCAACAGTCAATTATGTATACATTTAATTATATGTTCTACAGAGGGAGGTGGCGCCGCTGTAACATGTAAGACACGCATTCGGAAGGTTATACCTTCAATCCCCTTCGAAATCATGGTTTGCCCTGGCCACTTAGGCGAATGCGGGGGTGCTTACTTACACACACCGATCTCCTTTCCATAGTTTCCCTTCATTCCATTTTCTTATCATTCTGCAGGTGTGCTTTTAAGCTCATAGTGTATGGCTGCGCGGGACAGGTGACGCGGATGCTTCCGCATTGTAAATGCTGTTCTCGGTGATGTGTGGTAGGTTCGCTCACAAGTGGGACGCTAGCTGACACCGGGACCAGATTGTAAGTATAGCTGCGTAGCGAGTCCTGACGCTCGGTGGGGGTATCTATGGCCTTGCGCGGTTCTCTTGCGCGTCTCAATCGCCTGTCAATCGCCTGTTGGCCTGTAAGCCTGTGACCTGCTGCGATATCCTAGTTGCAACAGTTCCTCCTAGGGGGTTTTATCCACAATAAATCTGCGTGAAGATCGTAGGGACCCTCCATTTTTTTTTTTTTTTTTTTTTTTGTAATTCACGATGAATGTAATGGGTGAAATGATGCTCAAATGAACCCAGGATCCATAGAGCTTAGAGGTACCCGACATTCGCCATTCAGGATAAGGGAAAGCCCCTGAAAAAACCTTATCCATGTAACTCACCCTGACCGAGATTCGAACTCGGGTCCAATTGAATGTGAGGCAGACATGCTACCACAACGCTACCGAGGCGGGCTAGGGACCCTCCATGGTTGACATTTTACCCTTCTATATATGTTGTAATTTTTGTGAATTTACTGACAGGCTCAGAGCAAGCATTACTCAAAGTTGAAGTATATGTTTCTGTGTAGCTTTCTAAGGCATTCAGCTACCTGTTAGCTTTGATGCTTTGAGTATGAAAATTCCATAAAATAAGGAATGTTGTTTGGTGATCCACCACGGTAGTTACTTTGAGGAAAAGTGCATCTTGTTTTTGCAATTAAAATTTGGCCAACAATTTGTGGAGGTAATTCTCATTTATTAAATTATACATAAAATATATTAATTGTTAAATGAATAAAACAAATCGGGATATGGCTGGCCTCGTATCTCAGTCGGTAGAGCACTTGCTTGCCGTTCGAGGGGTCTCGGGTTCAATTCCCGGTTGAGAATGGGGATCTTTCTCCATCCAAGATGGTTCCCCAGTTTCCCCAGGGTCTGGAAGTATGAATGAGAGTGCTTATGAGTACAGGATGTAATGATTAAAAAAAAATCCTAAGTACCAACGTATATGAGATAACACCATCGCCAATAGGTGGTATGTTCCAAAAGAGAACGGCCACCGATATGACCATTGCAGTTAAAGGCGGAACTTAAAAAAAATGGGATATAGCCTTGGTATGGAAAAAAGGTAGCAAAACGGCATGTTGTGAGCTTTTATTAGCTCCACATATTTCATAAATCTATGTCCGTCAATATTTGCATAAACATTTATTCTGGATAAATTTCAGAGTCCACGGGACCTCATCGCTTTTTTGCACTGTACCCGATATTCACACTGTATTAAAACAGTATGCAATTATGAATACTTTTTATTTAATTGCTTTATTAAATTATGCCCATATATGTTTAAAGTAATTCAATTTTAACGGAAAACAATAGCGAAAAGGCGGATATGTAGGATTCATTATATTCTTCTTCTCCATCAAGAATTAAACCCCTTCTGGGGCTTTGTTGCGTGCTCCAAATGATCGATTCACTGATGTATCATAGGTTTTTTAGGTCTTCCGATGTTTCGCTCTACTCTGTGTAAGTATTGTACGATAGTATTTCCTCCGGCTAACGTTACAACTTCAACCTCTGTACGTGTTCTAGCCACTTTTGTGTGTTATGATCTACTTCCTCATTTAAGATAAAGCTCCTTAATTGACATCTTATATCACAGTTCTTTATTCATTCTCTTTTGGTGACTTCTAACACTGCTCTTATAAATCTCATTTCCGCTGACTGTAATTTGCTTTTATCTTTTTTGTCATAGTAAAACTTTCGCTGCTCTTTACCCAGGTAGAGCTACTGAGCTTGCAGTGGTATTATAAATTTTCATTATGGTATTATAAATTTTCATTATGGTAACTTTTCTTAATTTATTTTTAAAATTCTTTAAACTGTTTCATGCATCCTTGTGAAATTCAAGTACCAATAACCACATTTTAATGTGTGATATCGAAAAACCTTAAAATTTAAACATGTATACTTATTCATTTATGTTATTGTCTAATACAAGTTTGCATCTTCAGGAATGGATTCTTTGTAAAGGAATTTAGTTTTACTTTTCGAAATTTCAAAAGTGTAATTAAGAACTAGTAGGTTCAGCTTGTCTTCATTTGGAGATTGCCAGTATTGGTGTTTATGCAATTCTGTACTCTATTATAATATTACACGTTTACTGCTTGAGTATTTGATATTAATTTTGCTTTAAGGCAATTCTTTGTCACTGTATATAATAAACGTCTACAATTAGCTGTGTTTCCATAAGCATGGAGAATTGCTGTTGTTAAAATAATCCCGAAGAAATATGATCTACAAAACCCCACAGTTAGTTCATCTCGGCCAATTAGTCTGTTGCCAGTTTTGGGAAAATGTTAGAAAAACTGATAGTTGATAGAATTATGTATTATCTTCATAGTAATTAACTATTAAATGAAAATCAAAATGGATTCGTCCAAGGCAAGTCAAAGGAAAATGCAGTGCTACAAGTTACAGACTGGATTAAACATACATTCCGACAGAAAATGTATGGCGTGCTTGTATCTCTTGATATAACTGGTGCTTTCAATAACGCATGGTGGCCTGGAATACTTCTGCATTTAAAGAAGAATCGCTGCCCAAGGAATTTATTTAAAATTATGCAGAATTATTTCTATAACAGAAGAGCATAACTGTCCTTCTGTGGATTTACAATAGAAAAATCTATTACCAAAGGCTGCCCTCAAGGATCTTCCTGCAGCTCGGGTCTTTGGAACATATTATCTAATGATCTTTTAAACAAAAATTTACCGCTAATCGTCGATATTATAGCATATGCAGATGATGCGCTTCTGTTGGTGAAGGATAAAACTATCAATGGTTTATCTACAATGGCAAACAGAGCAGTGGGGAGTAGATAACACTCTCTTTTAATCCAACAACGGAGACTGCAATGGTAGTCAGTAGAAGAAAGGTGAAAGAGGAACCAGTAATTCATCTTAACAGACTGAGAATCAATTTAGTGAAGAAATTGTCTTACATTGGAGTAGCTTTAGATCCCAAACTAACATTTAAAGAACACTTCAACCATATGCAAATAAAAACCAGTAGACCTCTCAATGGTTTGTCAATTGAATCACGTCCCACATGGGGTCTCAACTCTTCGGCGATGAAGATGTTATACGTTCGAGCTGTCAAACCTCTTGTACTGTACTGTTCAGCAGTATTCCGAGGTTTACTAAATAAACGCTGGGAGCAGCGTAAACTTAACCAGATACAAAGGGGGTTTGTACTCAGAATCATCGAGGGATATAGAACGATTTCCACAGATGCTGCACTTCTAATCGCAGGCACTGAACCTTTATATTTATCGGCAACCTTCAGTGCAAAGATATATATCGTAAAGAAAGGTTATCAAGGTTCCCTACAAGTTCCTGAATTCCATTTTTATCCGAGACCTCATTTCTTGGAAGCTGGACATCCTGCTGTATTTCACAACATTGTCAGCGAAATTAACTGCAAACAAACACATCACTACATCATCTACACAGAGGGCTCGCGATATTCTGATCATCCAGAGAATCCAGCTTGTGTGGGATGTGCTATTGTGGTGTTCGAGATAATGTGGAGTTGCTTTATAGAGGATACAGACTTGCACCTAATTGCTCTATATTCCAGACCGAACTTTTGCACTGAAACAATCAGTGGAGTGCTGCCACAGTAATAACTATAGCGCATGTATACGCAGTGATTCCCAGGCATCTGTCAGTGTTAGTGGAGATAAATATCGTACACATTCACTTACTACCAAAATAAGGAACGATATTATAACAAACGCCAATCACGTGTGTAACACATGGGTTAGAGGCCATATGGGTATACATGGTAATGAGAGGGCAGATGAAATTGCTAAGCGTTACGCTTTATCACAAAAGGAATTCAGCTTTAAAAAGTCTAAAATCACATTATAAAAAACATTGAAAAAGAGATTTTTGAAATGTGGAACAGCACTTGGATAAATAGCGATAAAGGAAAAATAACTTGACATTTATTTGTTCCTATTCTTAGTGATCGTGTAAACTACAAGTACTTCTCATCTAATTTTATTTTGTCCCAGTTTGCTGTCGGACATGGGAAATTTAAAACTTACTTTCGAAGATTCCATATAGACTCTCCTGATGGATACCTCTGTAAATGTGAAAGTGTTGATTAAAGTGTTGATTACTTAATATTTAGATGTGATCTTCATTCCAAAAAGAGATATAATATTATTCAACATCTTTCATATTGTAATACGGAACTTCAAATACCGTTGTTTAATATATCCATTAAAAATGTTGCACTTCAGCCTTTGAGCACTTTAATGGCCAAATTTTTAAACCATTATAATTATGATCATGTTCTGTTATTTTAATCGTTGTATTTATGTGTTTTTATAACTATAACCCTAGTATACGTTACTGGTAAAATAGGCTTGTGATGGCATTTTAATAAGTGCCTGAGCAAACCTAGAATCTTTGGGTTCATTCAAATAATCTAAGCCGAAGCAAAATGATTCAGTTTCTGGTAATAATTTTCAATAAGGTTATAATTATTTCCTTCAGTCTATTTGCAGATCTTAAATAGTTAAACCCACTAACGGTTCTATAAGCTACATTAAAACGTTAATATCTAAATTAGAACCTTTATCTCCAATGAAAGATGTAAAAGCACAAAACATTACGCAACACAGATCTGTTTATACTTATTAGGAGGCTATAAAGGCTCCTGATCTTCATTATTTCACTTCTAGTGGTACTTGAAGTTAGATACATATAAAAATTACCTGTAAATTTCCTTCCCTCAGTTTGTAGTGAACACGTACGACTCTACCGAGTGCATAGCGGGTAGAGAATATATTGCATTCCACTCAAACTTTGGTGTTGAGTTTACTCCGAAAAACATGTTTTGAGGCCTCCAAATCAAAAGAAATCATTTCTATAAAAGGTTCCATGATCGGCTTTCTGTGTTCCTATGTAGCGTGAGAGAGAGAGAGAGAGAGAGAGAGAGAGAGAGAGAGAGAGAGAGAGAGAGAGAGAGAGAGAGAGAGAGAGAGAGAGAGTAACAGATTACTTTATGGTACCAAACAACCTGAAAAAATATTGCTTTTAATAATTAAGATTTTGATTAAACAAACAAAAGAAATATTACTGGCTTTAGAGATCCTTTTTAAGTACATAGCATTCTCTAAAAGAGTAGGTAAATTAAACTTGGGATTGATTAGCACCAGTTATTTTAAAAGTCTGGTGGATGTTGCTTGAACACAACGTCTGTAAAGATCACTGAACCACTACTCATTAATTTGCGCCATCTTTAATCTCATCGTTCATGGTGTTTCAGGAAATCGTTCGAAACAGTTTATAGAAGCCACTCCACTGCACATTTTCAGATAATGCACTTATAGCTTAAAAAACCAGGTTTATTAGAAGGCTTGAGCATGCGGAGGAGCCTGGAAACTAGGTAATGCATGTAACATATTTTCAGCTACCTATATTTAAAAAAGTGACATTGTCTTATTGTATTGTTGAAATTACCTTGTCACACACACCCTTATTTATCCTTGACGGACTAGTTATGGTATTCAACGAGTTTGTTGTTTGTGGTGGTTGATCCGTAAGCCACAATTATTCTCATACCGTGCCCGATGTGTATGTGCATTGCGCCTATTGTATGTGCAACACCACAATTGTATGTAGTGCGGTCCGCCATAGTATGTTCCAGAATGTTCTAAACAAAGATGTGCAAATTATCCTCATATTATCAAGTACTTGTTTTCTTGGTTAAAACAAACCGATCTTCAGCTGCCAGTCCAGAGAAGTAAACATTCACAACAGTGTAAAATAATTATTTCACAATCTCCAGCGTTGACAGCTGCAAGTGCTGTCGAGTGCACCGAAACTTGCTGAAGCCTTTAGTTTCATGGTGTTCTTTAATTTTGACAGGAAATCTTGTTCATCTAAGTTAGACACTAACCCTTAGTTAACTAATACCGTATTGATTTGAATGAAAATCCGATATAAGTTCATTAGCCTTGAAACAGCTTAAATGATTATTTAAATCTACTTAATAATTTGAATCAGTAAGAAGAATTATTTATAATATTGAATAATGGTATGAAAAAGTTATTATAAACATTTATGAAGAAATTTAAAAACGTTGAATGATGTTGATTTGTCGTTTTAGCAACGGCAAAAATACTATATAAGCACCTGGACTGGAGGTAATTCCTTCATCTTCATTTGACTTCCATGGTGAAAGGCCGTGTGAGTAAGTCCGCAAATAGACGCTCATGTGCAAAGGCAATTTTTCTGTGTAAGAATATATGTATCGTATATTTTACTTGGTGCAACAGAAAAGTGATTATTAGTGAGCAGTTAAAATGAAATGATGTGTAGTGTTTAACTCCCGATTTTACTACCTAGGGCACCGCAGGCAATGGCACTGATGATACATGACATGAAGATGGAGCACCGGTGGAATGAGATGGCGGGGGAAACCGGAGATCCCGGAGAAAAAAACCGAGAACTTCGAAGAAGTCCATCATCGCGCAATTTCGTTCTACATCCCACATTTGAACATTTTGTTTCAGCCTATGAAGAAAGATTAGGTCTAGGTGAAAGGTGAAAGTGGAGAAGCAGAGAAACGCTTACCAGAGCGGGTAGGAGGCATGGATCAACATCTGGTTCCTTCTAGGATTAGTTCGATGTCAAAGTATTTCATTGCAATAAGCACAGGACTGTTGAATTAAACTTGTAATTTAATTAAAGTGAAACAATATTAAGGGCACTGGGAGGTTATTTTTACTCAGAGGGCTAGTTTTTAACAATATTAAAATATAAATATACAAAAAACTAAAAATTGTAAGAAATTGAAATTTGGTATGATTATGGTATAAGGGTGTGTGAATTTAACGACTGTATAATATTTACATTAAGTTCATACAGTTCCTTACAAAAGTAACATAAGGCACTCTATGTATCCTGAAAAAAGGTACTTATGGGCCTAGGTTCCTTGTAGGAATTAAAAGCTATAGGCACCAATATTTTTCTAAATAACATAAGACAAAAATTTATAATCTAAACTAAATAGAAAGCATGCATAGTTTATACAATGTACATGAAAAGTTATTTAGTTATGTTAAAAAAGGTGATAATATTTTTGTTAAGAACTGAACTTTATTTTCCCTCCATTTTATATATCATATGAATATAAAAGTTAGATTAATGTGTTTAGGGAACATTAAAAAATAAGCACTGAAAATTTTGTATCAATATCTTTTATAGTTCTTGAGAAACATGCACCTAAAGTATAAAAAATCAAAGTTTTAGGAAATCACGATCAAAGATTAAGCATCATTCTTTTTAAATTATACATACTCTCAGAACATGCCTACTCCATATTCCTACTCAGGTTTTCCTCATCTTGTCTTTTCCTTTTCTTACTTCTAGCTCTGCTTTCAAGCAAACGAGCTGTTCTTTTTGCTTCTGAGACACGACGCACCTCTTTTTTTTTAGACATGATGCCCTCATATTTTCACCAAATTTTATACCCATTTTTGTCATTTTATGCCTACCACGGCACCTATTATTATAAAAAATAACACTATCACATACGCCAATTTTTAAAGTTTTTGGCCCAACATGCACAGTTTTTGGAATTCTTTCCCATATTATATAATAAAAACTTTCATTTGGGTTTTGGGTGCATATACACGGCTAAAAAGGCCGGAAGTTGAACATAGAGAAATAAACGAGTGAAGCAGCAGGAAGCAGAATGACCAACACGTAAACCAAAATTTACCACATGTTTCTAAGTGGGTTAGTTAAAAAATTTCAAGCTTTGGAAATATGCTGAGTGAAATGTGTATGCAGAAGATCAGAAAGTGGGCGTGTCATTCCACCGCCATCTTTAAATTGATGGATTAAAGGGCTTTAATACCAGCTGACACCCTATGTTATATATAATTTAAAAGCTGAAGAATTGTATCATTCCTAACACTAAAAACAAAAAATCGATTCTTTGAAGCCCATTGACCTCCCAGTTCCCTTTAGTGTAGCACTAGAACCAGGTAAGACAGAGAAGCTGGGGGTGGGAGAAGAGGTCTAGCGGTATAAACCATTGTTCATTACATCGGCACGACTTTAATCATTCGACTGTACGTCTACATACATCATGTGCTTGCCATTTTCACGTAAGTGCTCACCATTGTCACTAGAGTACCTACTGTTTACTGGATGGATTTTTATCATCCTATCTGCGTAGCTCTAGGGCTGGGACCGATCTTCGAGCCTGGAAGTGTTAGGGATTGTCCTCCTCTATGTCTTCCGTCTACCTGTAGTCTTCTGCAGTTCCCTCACTTCTTCCCTTCCTCCTTGAAGTAGTATCTATAATATATCTATGTAGATCGCAGGATGTTCTACCCTTCGTTGTTTAAACTAAAGTCTTTAAACAGCAGAGGCATCACACACCAGAACAAGTTAAAAGTTAATGTTTAAACTTTAGATGCACCAGTTTAAGTAAAGATCTGTTTAATGTAAATATAAACTAGGCCAAACATAGATGCCCAGATAGAATGCATATATAAAAATGATATATACCTATCTCACACCATTCATCTCCACTCGCCTTTTCGACTGCGCATATGAATAATGACTCGTGATCTGTCCATTTTTTGGTATCTTCCTTTACATCCTTTCTCATCACTTTTTTCTCAAGTGTATTTTTAGAGACTTTAATTAAAGCTTTAAAAGGCACCGGAATTTAAACGTCATGTATTCTTTTTAAATTTTACGTCCTCCGACGTTAAGTCATATCGGACGGTGAATGAATTGGGTGAAATGATGCTCAAATGTGTCCGGGGTCCATGAAGCTTAGAGATACCCGACATTTCACTTGAAGGATAAGGGAAAACCCCGGAAAAAGCCTTACCCAGGTAACTCACACTGACCGAGATTGGAACTCGGGACCTCTTGGACGTGAGGCAGACACGCTACCATATACGCTACCGAGGCGGGCACGTCATATAATGGAGGCTGAAAGATCAACATATGGGTCATCCATATATCGTGTCTTCGTAGCTGAGACAGAATTCTGCATGCCAAGAGGAACAGTGCTTGAGGAGGCAGGGGAGCAATACCTGCTTTATTTAACATCGGCAATGTAGAGGTGATCGAGTTTTAGTTGGAGGAGCACGCGACTGAAGAGTGATGCAAATGATGTGCTTTTCTATTCCACACAGCACATTCATCGCTCTGTCATACAAAATTATCTCATGCGGACACGACATTATTTGAAGGCTATGACTAATATCCCTAGAAGTTTTAAAAGATAAGGTTTAGAAAATGAATCAATAAATATATGGATAACAGCTGTCCAGAGATCAATTGAATGTTTAAAGGACAACTAAGAAAAGTAGTGGGTAATTCCATAAGGAGATGTCAGAAACATGTTAAAAATGAAGGTACGCAATTCTAGTTTTCCTTTAATGTCATGAATTAAGCAAATGGCTTCTAAAGTGCAATTGAATATGTCTGGCACCACTGTATCTTCCTAACAGCGGACACTCGTATAAATTGACAGCAAAATAAGATGGAAGTGATAGTTAATGGGCTGAGCAGAGCCCTGTCTCAAACTTGGGAATACGTTACTGGATGACACATTGTTTTTTAATAAAAAATCAAACTTTTGAGCTTTTTTCAACATGTTGAACGAATTTCAGCTGTAGCTATCCTTAAATGTTTTTTTTACAAACAGCAACTAAGTGACATATCTGTAGAATTGCCATAAATCTTATGTTAAGCTACTCATGCAAAATCTTGCACTTACTGCAGAGCTCTAATAATATTACTATAAGAGATATATGCATATCATATTGATATGTCATATTCTATTTTGTGTGTTCTATTTTATTGGAAATATATCTTTCCATTTTTAATTGTACATACATTTACTACAGAGCAATAAAAACAGTAACTGCTCTATTCAAATTAAATGTTCATTAATTGTCAGCT
>CM060950.1:52206040-52226040 GCA_030765055.1 Mantis religiosa | reverse complement strand
ACTCACGCGCTCATCCTCTCTCAGGGCCATGGCCATTTACGGAATACTCTCATTTCTGTTTTCTCACAGATTTGGTTGAAATGGGCAGAAAATAACGCAACGGTTCCATCGTATAGGTTACCTTAATGTAACGGTTACTGGAGTAACGTAGACAAATAGTAACTGGATAACCGTTAGCAGATACAAAAGTTACAAATACAAATTAGTTCTAATAATGGTTACCAAAGCAAAAAGAGATTAAGATATTCCGTTTACAATTACCGAGCCACGGTCCTTTCGCACACTGCGTGCATTCGCATCGCGTATCAGAAACTAGTTACCTCAACTCGTTACGCAATATTCAATTCTTCCACAAAGGATTATGAGAGTCTGGAAAAAACTTCATTAATTATCCGCTTTGCTACATACATGTAACCAAATGATAATTTCTCAGCTCTTTTTGAAGCTCAATTAGTATTTATTCCACATACACGAGTTATATGTTTACATTCACCACTTAAATTGTCTTACTCACAATCCAGAGGACCCGGGTTCGATTCCCGACGAACCGGCCACTGTGACTGTGGTTTCCCACACCGATCGACGAATATGGTGGTGGTAATTTTTCTATCTCATATTTCTTCACTTCATTTCCTCTCTGAATCATTACTTTTCACCTGCGTATCGATTGAAAGATATGACATTGGCGATTTATAAGTAGCGTCTGGATGGGGGACTGTTTATATTGGAAAGATTTCTCCCAAGCGTTTCGTGAGTCTGCTCAGGCTGCCTCCTAGAAGGTTGTCTCATTACCAAAGAGACCCCAAAGGGCACGAGAATTTGGCAGTGATAGCCGGTGCCAGGTTGTGCTTCATCTGGACTCGTTAGTTACTCCTTCATTCTAGCACAGAATCCATATCTGGTCACCCTTAGATTTCACATTCATCTCTTCCTCCCGAGGGTCACATTGGGAACTAAAAGGGCCACTGTTGCTTATTTGTAGTCCTGCGCTGTTGTTTCAGGTGACCCCTCTGCCTACTTACTCCCCTACCCCAGACACATCTACTAGTAGTTTAAAAGTTGGCAAAAAATGTAAGAACGTTGGTGGGGATAATGCTTCTAGGCGGAATTTAAGTTAGTAAAAATGGCGTATTGCTCACATTAGAACATTTTTATTTGTGCTTTTAGTCTTTAAAAATAATATTCAGCGACCGCTTCTCGGCATCCCTAAGCGCTTAAAGACCGAGCTTGAGTTATGTAGATTTATTGGTAACTTCAACTTACCGTTTCTGCGGCTGAGAGATGCATACATTTTACATTATATTACGGTTATTGTTAAGTTATACAGTCTGGATACGTCCGAAGCGAGCATATATAATGTAATGGTTACAGTTTAGGGTGATAAGGTTAGGAAACAGATTAATTCTTCATCTTGAACATCCGGCAACTGACTTCATATAGTTCATTACTATCCTCGTTACATTTATCGTCAACTTAACCACGTTTGTGCATTCTTACACCAGGTTACATCCACCCTGAGATTAAGACTTCACAGTTCATTAGTAGAGCGTATAACAATATATTCATAGGAAAATAAGGTTGGAGGCAGCGTCATAGGCATCTAACTTTGCAAGAAAACATAAAAAATTACAGAAGTAAGTCAACTTAGCTTGTCGACAGAGTGTCATTATATAGGCCTAAACGATGAATACTTATGAGATGACCTGGTAAACGATGATCAGATAAAATTTGAAGAAAACAGGGATTCCCAACAAGTCCTTGAAATACAAAAGAAAAAAGGTAGATGAAAAAATAATTGAAATTTCTGTTGCGAGTCATATGCGGCGGACAGCAGTAAGCTGGCAGGAAAGGAAGAGGCAGCGTCCAAGCCACGCCCACACGTGGGTGAATGGTTGGTGTTTGCCGAAGGAAAGACGGGTTGGCGAGAGGGGGAGACAGTGATATCTGGATAAATAAATGGAATGAAATGTGTAGTGTTTAACGCCCACTGTTACTACATACGGCACTGCAGGCGGTGAGACTGATGGTATATGAGATGAAGATGGTGCACCGGTGGAATGAGATGGCGGGGGAAACCGGAGGTCCCGGATAAAACCCGCCCCAGCGCCCTGTTGTCCAGCACAAATCTCACTTTGCGGTCGCCTGGGATCGAACCCTGGCCGCCTTGGTGAGAGCCAAGCGGTCTATCCACTGAGCCACGGCGCGGCCATATGGATATTTCTCCCCTTGTCTCGCTACGCCAAGAAAGATCATGTGGTTTTACCAACCTTCGAGAAATAGCGGCTCATGTATAAATAAGGGACAAGGAGGCTTGCGAGTCAGTTGAAGCGAATAATGGTGGCAAAGAGTTCCACGTTGGCGTGACAGTTTGATGCAAATAAAGGATGGGTAGCGCAGGGTAAGCAATGAGCTTCTCTCAGGGTATGCGTGGATATGTATGTCAGTAAGGATGGTTCTAATGACACTGGAATGCCCGTTTCAAACTGATTTAATGACTGCTTCTTTTTGTCACCACATCAAACTCGAAGTAGCCGACCAAGGGTTACCGATATATCAATGTTCATAGTTACCGTATGTAGACTGCTTATTACTGGATAAAACTTAATTCGTTCTTCACGTAGATAAGAACCGACAAAAATCTTCTCTGATCGCTTCTGATCTGCCTTCGACCAAGACAGAAGCAGAGGACTTTCTTAATCGGCCTCAAGCCGCGGACTGTGTGTCCTTACTTGGCACAGCTGCCCGCGGTGTGTCACTTTAACTTCTGGAAGCGCTCTCTCTTCACCCAAATCTCCTTTGTGACTATTTTGTCCAATGTGATTATGCCATTATTAAGGGTCCGAAGAATACCTATTCAAAGGGAGACAAGTGATATCCCTATAGAATCTTTTACTAAGAAAACTGTTTCTTACGTTTCTTTTGTTAAAACAACTATTCAACCCAATGCTATTCAACTCAACTGCACGTGCACGCGTTTCACAACAAAATCCATTATGATTCTTTTTGCATTGCATCCTTTAATTTCGCTATCACAGTCGAGAGGAAGCGGCTAGGATTGCAGTTGCGAGCCAGTGAGCTGTTTATTGTGTGTGTGGGCATTTGAACTGTACCGAGTGGAGTCGAGAACTGATATAATCCTGTAGTGATTTGAAGGTGAACTCTTTTGTTTGTTTACATGTGGTGAAGCCACGAGAGACTGTCTTGGGAGATGTTACGTCATCCTGCTGCAAAGAGGTGTACAAACTTTCTTTCTACGGAAATAAAGAGCATTTTGAATTACTGCAAATTACACTTTTAATTTTACGGACCCACAAAGTCACAGTTGTTACAGTGAGCAGTTAAAGCATACAGAAATTTAGGTGCACGGCTGCATTAGTGAACATAAATTAAAATAATATTTGAAGAATATGTAATTCAGTAAGGAACGGTATGAAAGGAACAAAGAATTGAAGTTGGCCACCTGATAAAGTAGTGGTGCTGGTTTAAATATCAGCAGCAGGTTAGCAACAATGTTGCGAGAGAATACGATGACATTGACGTCCTCTGTTTAATTAAAATAGTAAGCCATTAGAAGGTAGTATCCTTGAAGGCTTTTACATAATTTTTTTCGCAGAATACCACGTATGAAGCAAATGGGTGGACTAATGGACAATTTATATGTTCACGTCTATTCTGTAATATCTGGTTAAGTTTCAAATGTTTGTCAAAGCCGTTAACCAGCAGTTATGCTCTAATTGTTATTCTGTAACACATCAAGGTTTTATTGAGAAGAACAAAATTATATCGCATCTGAAGCTTAACTATTACTCTGTGACTGTTTTTCATTAATAATTTTCAGAACTTTGCAATTCTGTAAATTCTAAACGTATTAAGCTGTGATCCTGGGAATTAGAAGTAATGAACTTCTTTTTGACAGAGCTCTACAAAACATTTCATTGTCTTCGCCACATTTCTTTTCCTCGACACTTAATTTTAGAATTAGGATTTTACTACGGAAGGCATTCGGCACGGAGACCAGTCGTGATCCATTCTACCTATGCCCCCAGGATGTGCAGCTCCTGCAGAAAAGATGAGGAGAGGGAAGACAGAGAGATCCGGCCCAAGGAGCTATGACAGTGTAGAGAGCAGGATACCTAAATTTTACTTAGAGATTTCCCCCGGCAGGACAGAATAACGGACATGACCACTACTGCTTCCCTTAGGGCAGGGGATTCGTCCCATTCAGCTGCCGTGGTGCAGGCGCTGTGGAACCTTAGCACTCCTGATACATCTGACGTTAACAAGAGGAACATTGGGTCGAAATTCCGTGCCCCTCCCGTCGGGACGTTGTTCGTATTGGGTTGGACTCGAGGGGGTAGTGTGTTCCCGACACCCACTGCAGATCGGATACCTCCGGCCAGGTCTCGGCCACCGGAGGGGGTAGAGGGTTCCCTCAGAAGTCGCGGGTACTAGTCTGCATACTTAGTAGAAGGTGTTCTAGATCACCAGGTGGCCCCACTGAGGTTTTCGGTACTCTTCCCTGCGGGGTTGACGCGCGTAATTGGCGCATCCACTTCCACCCCGTCTTGACGTTGTTGTCGATGGGGCGGGAGCTTTTTAGGAAACCAGGCATTACCCTAGGAAGGAGCCCCGGAGTTTTCCAGCGCTCCCAGGTTGAAGGAGGTCAGGGTCTTTGGACTTTTGGGTAGATCCTCAGCGATAAATGTCCACAACTGTGGTGCGGAAACGGGCCAAGCAGCAGGTTTGCAAATGGTCCCGGCAGCCGGTCCCGAAGTGATCCCAGCAGCAGGTTCGAATACCGACAATCGACCTACTGGAGGAGGAAGTAATTTTCCTCAGAGCATATCCTCCTGCCAAGCACCGCCGTGATTCCCGCCGACACTTCTTACCTTGAAAGAGACCACCAGATGAGAGATGATGTGAAATGATAATGGAGATGAAATGGAGGATGTAATTAACCTACCCAGTATTTAACTAGTGACGCGGGAAAGCTCCCGAAAATACGCATGGTAGGTCGGCCACGGGAATCGAACCAGAGCCTCCGGAACGCGAGCACCAGATGAAACCGCCTGAGTCATCCCGCTGGTACACTTAACTTTACTAAAAATGATTAACTTCCTGACAAAATTATAGCTCTACTTTTTACATGATCATTAATTTTATATATCTCATTTACTTATATCCCAAACAATGCTTTCTGTAACATTATCATACCAAATATTGGCTATCCAGATCTGGAATTTGTGCAATAACTTTGCCTTTTAACTGTCAAAACATTTCAGATACTCACTTATAGTACAGTGTGTATAACATAACATTTAAAACCTCGTGAGTAAAACAAAGTAAAGTTTATTTTCTTTGGAGGAAGAACACGCTGTGACACTGAGACTACGGAGAAGAAAATGCTTGTACCTCAGCTGCGTAAAATGCAAACAATAAGATCCCATTTGTTATTTCAACTACCCTGGTATTCTTCTTTCGTGATCTGCGATGGAAGGTAAGCCAAGTTTCTCATGAAAAGATAACACATCTTTCCCCCAGAGCTGTCTTCTAGAATCCTCAACTTAAATCTCTGTTCGGTCTGAAGAATAAGTCAAGCGCAAGGAGATCACCACACTCCCTCGCCCACAAGTCCGTAAACTGTCGTTCGATAATCGATATTCACTTCCTTATACAATAAAATTTACATAAAGCATTAACAACTTTACCATTTCTTCCACGGTGCAGATTGCGGTGAGGTTATGTTAGCTCTTAAAGTCATGTAATTCATATGACAATTCACAGCCACAGAAATATACGGACATCTTGAATGTCGGAAATATTTATTATAGTTTGTGATAGAACGATACCGATTTGTCCCGATTTTCGATACTGGATGCCCATACTGAATTTTATGCAACTTCTAAAGCGCTGCAAAAGCGCAAGTTTGTTCACCGAATTATGTTCTTATTAATAGTTTTCTATATATAAACGCATGTAGCTATTATCTGTTTTTCAAATGGGAAGAGTTCTCGCCTGTAGCGAATCAGATGCGTTACAGCCTTCAGCGTTGCCACCACGTTACTCCCCACTCTCTTTTATATTTCGCTCTCTCTCGCACACTTGTGAGTCTTCTTGGCGTTTGACGTAAGGGAGCCCGTCACGGAAGCGTAGATGGTAGCGTGTCTGCCTCGCGTTCAAGACGTCCCGAGTTCGAATCTCGGTTAGGTAGAGTTACCTGGATACGGTTTTTTCCGGGGTTTTCCCTTATCCTGGTAGACGAATGTCAGGTAACTCTAAGCTCCATGGACACCAGACTCATTTGAGCATCATTTCACCCATTTTATTCATCGTCCGATATGACTTAAAGTTGGAGGACCTAAATTACAAAAAAAAAAAAAAAAAAAAAAAAAAAAAAAAAAAAAAAAAAAAAAAAACCTGCAAACTGAATTTACCAAATTTTTATAATCATGCAGTTGTTGAAATCACAATTGCAACATGATATTCGTAAATTATGAACGTGGTTTAAATATTTAATTTAAACTTAATTATGGTTTACGAATTACTGATGTTTCTAATCCTACGAAAATGCCAGCGTTGCATCCATATAGCTGTGAAAGCTAGTTACCTTAAGAGATAATTCGTCATTGTCATTGTCTTCATCGTCTGAGTATTGCAAATTTATGATTATAGGTCCCGGAATCTCGTTACGTGCTATATATTTCCAAAAGTCAGCTTCTTGTGGTTTATGTGATGTGTCACGCAGTTTTCCCAGTCTTTTGTGTTTCATGTCAATTTCTTCATGAATAAATCGTTCAACGTCAGTTTAAAAATATTATATATGTTTGCAGCATAATTTGAGCCCACATTAACTTAATTGGATTGTTCTGGCAGTAGTATGGGTGGGGGGAGGTGGATCACGTCTCATTCATCCAGCTGATACACCCTTTAATGGCTTTTAAACGGAAGAATATTGTCATATGGTGCTCGAACGGTTACCATGGATTCTCTTTGGTAACAGATACCTCTCAGATAACGCACTGATTACTCCACGTGGAGTGAACATATATTTGTCATTTGTGATTCATGCGATTTCCAGTGGCCGAAGTGATGCGTTCATTGGTGTTTAGCACAGATTCGAAAAGCGCAGCAGCTCCCCTCTCACTCTTACAAGAACAATCAGAGCGTTATCTGGGAGTTATATATTACCATGGATAAATCCATAGTAACGGTTCGAGCAGCACGACAATAGCTGAATACTACTGCTTTGAACTCTCTAGAGTGAATAGAGATTACGAACCATTCATAAACAGAGATATACTGTGGCCAGACCATTCCTCTCATCGAATTTAACAAACACCTTGGTTTATTCAAAGTATTTCTTTTATCACGTCATGTCAAATGTTTACTTTCTAGCTCTGAGTAATTTCAAATATACGTTTATGCATACATGCCAACCAATAATGCTATTCATTACACTGCTTACGTCGCAACGCATTGTTATACTATAATTGTACTTTATTTTTATTAGGAAGTCTATTTGAGGTATATATTTAGTTTTTTTTAATGTAAAATACATTTCTCTCTCCTTCCTCATGGATCAGTTTTTATAAACTATGAAAGTTTGTCTTAGCGCGTATTTATTAGAGATTGATTAGTTTTGCGCTCGTCACACACCACATAAGGGGAATGCAGAAGGACAACACCGCAGTACTCCGATTGGTTGCTCACCTAGTAGCGCTCTAGGAGAAACACCATCCCATTTGAAACACATAATATTTTGTTTTAGAATTATTTTTGGATGCCGTGCCATCATCTTCTGACAGAAGAAGAGACTCCTACATTCCTTTTTCATTTGGGATTCTGTAAACTTCACTAAGTGTTTAAATGTAACATGCTTCTTTAAACTTGTGTTGCGTGGTTTACCACCGGGTAACAATATTTTTGAACCTTTTCCGCTCTACTCTGTTATCATTGGTGTTGTCTACTTTAAAATACTCCATCCGTCCCATAACAATTATCCAGTCCACCAAAATACCATTACAGAAATTTCTGACAAGGAAATATTTTGGATTTATAAGCGTGCAGAGTTGCGCAGCAGTTCAGAGAACACGACTGTGAGAGCACGGAGAAGACCGTATCACGATGGTCAACAAACATCGTCAAAACAATTACCAACAGGGGGCGATGATTTCCATAACACTGGTATGGCTCTGTATGCGTCCGGTGAAGCAAAGCACGCTGGAAATAGTCGAGCAAAACCCTACACTGAGTATGTCTACAAACAGGAGTAACAATAATGACAAGCTGAATAACGTCTTTCTCATTTTGTAGTCCTGTCTTATTCAAGTAATGTACATAAGTGCATGGTGGGAACGGTTACACGATTGCCCATATGCATAAGGCACGCTTGGACCGCCACAACGTACTGCCATCTCGCTTGGAGTGTCCTCGAAACATTACAACGAGGCTTGAACAGCACTGCCGCAGTAGATATGTCGGGGCAAGGCAAATTGCTGGATGCTTAAAATGAACTGTTCAAAATTAAAGGAATATGGATATGCGAAGAATAATGGTAATTTTAACTCCTAAATAATCCAAACGAAAGAAAAAGAGAGAAAGAATTAGCAAAACAAAAACTTGTCTACACTTGGTTTTATCAAGTAATTTTTAAACGTATTGCTCAGAAATTCGTGAATCTGTTACCGAGTGCAATGACTCAGGCGGTTTCTTCGGAGACCGCCATCTGGGAGGTCTGGGTTCGATTCTTTTGGCCCATCTGCCTGATCCATGGTTTTTTTTCGAGGGATTCTCCCGGGTTGCTAAGTGAATGCTGGGTAGGTTAATTACATCTCCCTAATTTCCTGTCTCTCCATTTCACCTACATTATCATTTCGGATCATCTCCCATCTGGTGGTATCTTTCAAGGTAGAAGTGTCGGCGGGAGTCTCGGCGGTGCATGGTGGCATGATATGCTCTGAGTGAACACTTTCTCCTCCGGTGGGACAGACTCCGGTTTCCCAGCCGCCCTAGTGGACTGATTCAGGAACGGGTCTGACAGGATGCCAGTTGTACAAGTCTGCCTGGAATATTTCTTGCTCTCGGGGGGGGGGGGGGGGAGGCGGCAGCCTCCAGTCTCCGAACTAAAATGGTGTCTGTTTCGGGGCCACGGTAGGTGGAATGATGATTGTCCTGGACCGCTGGGGAATTTCTATCTGGTAAAGTGTAGGGACCCCACTAGCTGTACAGTAGTGACTCCGTTGGGTCTCACCTGATCTTCCCTCCTGTGGATGACTCACTTGGGTCATAGCTACAATCCAATCCAATGAAAACTTCGCGGGCACATTTGATTTCTTTCTTGCACAAATACGGCTCAATAATTAGATCCTCCTACATCATGAAGGTGTTCAGAATTTCCAGTTTCGGATCTAACATCAGAGACGCTTTCTCTAACGATCTGCATGCAAAAAATTATGCGGAAGCATTCGTTCTGGGCGACAGTCAAAATCTTGAAACCTGTTGTCAGAAGCAGGCATGGGATTTTAACAATGGGTTGGTCCCCGACTGGGAGGCGCCAAATTTGTCTTGAGGGCAAAACAGGGATTGCAAAGGCTGTTTATTCTGGTATACGTCATTTATTAATATTTATTCGTATGTTTGTGTTAATGTCTTTCTGATATCAAGTTATATGTTGTCTCAGTGTTCCTAGGTGACAGGGGCTGCGTCAATAAAAGCATATCGGTATATCTTAAACATTTGTTACTTTTTTATATATAACAAACACGGGACATAGCTTATGTTGACTCCCTAAAAACACTGTGAAATTTGCATACAACTCCAAAGGGCAAATTATGCCATTGTTAAGGCCCCTAGCTTATGAGGCAATTCCAAAGTAAACGCATTATATGTAAATGTATATATTGAAATAATTAAATATATTTAAATACATTTCACTGTTTCGTTAAAGAAAGTGTCGTTGAATTCTCTTCCATAGTAAAGGGATAGTAGTACGTAGCAGAAAACCATTTAATATACCACTGGCAGAGCTCACTACAGAGTAACAGTGGCTAGTAAGTTATTTTTATTTTTCCCTCTAAATCAGTCTGTAGGTAGCAGTGGGACTTTTACTGCTTCAGACCGTAATCTTTCACGGCTATAAAATCACAAGTGAAGTTTATGTGTGCATCTAGTTTGTTGATCCTCTCTTACTAGTTAACACTTACTTTTTGGAAGGTTGTAAAACTGGAAGTAAACAGCTTGTAAGACAATGTTTGTAAAAGAAGATACTTCGTTAACAATTCCACGGCACTACGTACCTCAGAATCTGAAACAACGCTTTCTTTATCCGCCTTGTGGTGAACCCATGAGGAACGCTGAGAAATTCAGATTCGCATGTGTATTTTGGCTTGTATATATTCTATTGCCTAACGACCCCAGCCAATCTCTAAAATAAATATGAGGTCGTTCCTATTTATTTCTCTGGCTATAGAAATGTTTCTTGCTCACAGTGCTATCAGAGGTAACTTTCGTAGCGAAACCGAGAAATCCACCACAACTTTGATTTAAAATGGCGCTAATATACCAAATTTATCTGCTTTGAAATTTACATTTAGGTATTTTACAAGAGAAGTGGATTGTGTAGCAATACCCAGCAGGATTAATTACAAAGTCCAGGTGCTGTATTTTGGTAGAAGTCAAATAAGGTATGTGATAGATAGAGTCAACATGAACAATTCAATGTCACGGTCGGGATTTGAACCACGGACCTTCTGGCTTCCGCCCACTCGCTCTAACCAATCGAGCTACCATGGCCAACTTGCCCGTGGTATTGAATTTTTCATGTTGACTCTATCAAATACGTTAGGCTATATACGGCTAGTGTGAAGAAATGGTTAATTTACATCAATTAACAAAAAAAAAGTTCATTGATGAAGACTCGGACTCAAGTACGTAGGATAGTCAGTCGCCACAAACGGTGTATCTCGAATGCGAGAGCCCCTAGTGGTCTACCGGGGAAATATACGAGTCCAATGGAGAATTTAATGTCATCACGGCAAGTGTGCCATGGTAGCTCAATGGGTTAGAGCGATTGGACGAAAGCAAGGAGATTCGTGGTTGAAATCCTGGTCGTGGCACTGAATTTTTCATGTGGACTCTATCAAATACCTTAGCCTATATACGGCTAGTTGAAGAAATGATTCCTTTTCATCAATTAAGTCAAATAAGGTGTTTGAGGTTGCTTAGTTTTGAAACGATAGAGCCAGACTGAAAAACTCAGTGCGATAGCCGGGATTTCAACCACGTATCTTCTGGTTGCCGTCCAGCCGCTCTAACCCTTGAGCTACTATGGCCAACGGCCGGCATGACATTAAATTCTCCAACCGATGCGTATTTTTCCCTGTAAACCACTAGGAGTTCTCATAAACACATGAGACAACTTCCTTAATGGCGACTAACTATGCTGTAAGTACTTTAAGGCCCGAGCTTTATAGTTCGGACCACTATTAGGTATAATTAATGGAAATTAATTGTTCTTTCACACTAGCCGTGTGTAGGACGCACTATGAAACGGTGGAGAGAGACTGAAGAATTCAATGCCATAGCAGGAATTTGAATCACGGATCTTCTGGTTGCCGTCCAGCCGCTCTAACCCTTGAGCCACTACGGCCAACGTGCCGACATGACATTAAATTCTCCAACTGACTCGTATGTTTCCCAGTAAACCACTTAGGAGATCTCATAAACACATGAGACAATTACCTTAATGCTGTAAGTACTTTAAGGCCCGGGCTTTATAGTTCGGACCCCTATTAGGTACAATTAATGGAATGACCAGCTCAGGACCATAGAGACATCGCGTTCTCATCACTATTATCATAAAACGGAAGGTCTTTCAATGAAGCTGCACGTAACTGTAGGCTTTCAATGAATTTCCATTTATTTCCAAAGTGGCTCTTTCTTTTTCTCGAAGATTACGCAGGTATATAACGACAAGTACTGACTGCAATGCCTTATATTTTCTTATTTCAACAAGCCATATCTATACCTATGAGACCGCCACCAAAGAACTGGTGAGTCGGAGTTCATCAGAGCTTTCCAGGTTTTTCAGTCTCTGTATCTCACAAGTCACATGGAGGTACATTAAGCTTAGGCCTGGAACGTGTTCTCGATTTTCCTTTTCCAACAGTAATTCTATTTCATGAATCGTCAGTGTTCATCGTCCTTATTTCCACATGTAGTAAAAAACGGGCGTTAAACTTTGTAAGAAAAAAGGCGCTATGTATTGATAACATTGTAACTCAAAATTTCCCGCAAAATTTAAATACCTATGTTCAGTTTTTTTTTTTTTACCATTAATGCTTTCAGTACCTCATTCGCTGCCTCTCTGTCGTTAAGGCTTTGAGTTCGGCTCAGTACTTATTGCAAAGTGATTTAGTATTGCTGCGATTTTAGGCACAAATAAAACACACTAAGGAACACGAACACTATAATAATAGTGTGCGCAAGCAGTTATTCATGCAACAACAATATAAGTATCTCTTTGAATGTAGCACTGGGTTTGATCATTACCAGATTAAAATAAAGACTAGGTACCATTATTGAAGTTTAATTTTCGAGTAAAACAACACGACAATTGCTGCAGCAAAGTTAAACCCATGGCGCGACAGCCCTTAGTGGGCCAAGGCCTACCAACCCGACTGCCGGCCTCACACCTACTTACGCACGGCAGAGGTGGACGATCTTCCAACCGATACGGGGAGGAGATGTGGTCAGCATCTCGGTTTCCCCCAGCCGAAATGTTGGTTTTGCGTGAGCAGGACCGCTTACCCAGCGTAAGTTCCTCACTTTCCTCACGATGCTGAGTGGGCACCGGTCCTATACCCGGGAACTAAAATCCCCACCACATGGGAGGGATCGAACCCGCGCCGCATTCCGTGGCCAGGGACCAAGGCATGCTGCCTTAGCCGGCTGCGCAACGGCGCAGGACTGCAGCAACGTTACCAGCGCGAATTTAAGCAATGCATATATTCTGAATCATTTTTAACTTCCCCTCTTTCCTTCATTCTTTCTGTACCCCCGTTATAGTTGAGTGGGGTTTCCTTGTGAGCTGAACCACATTTGCGTTGATAAACACGTGCTGAAAACTTGACTTAAAGAGCAAATAAAGCAGATACAGATATCTTGCTTAGAATTAGAATCAATATACCTGTGTCTGTAAGTTGCCCTTTAATTGATCTTTAATTACTTGGATACTGTCATTGTCAGTAAGAATTTTATGCTCTACAGTGAAATACCACGTAATTTATTTGATAAATACTTGGATTACGCCTATTTTACCCATTTTATGAACTTTCAACTTATATCAGTTATAAGTATAGATTAAAATTCAAATTGGCTAATTCCTCCTTGCACAATGACGCCTACAATCAAGCATCAGCTTGGTTCAGTAGTTTTTCAGGTTTTCGCATATAAACTATAAATGATTCTCAAATAGCTAAATGTGTGTAATAACACGCAATTGTTTTAAGCACCCAACAACTGAGGATTACCAAATTGATAGAAAACTTTCTTGCAGTCGAGGAAAAAAGAGAGAGGTATAAAATTGAGAAATTCTAAGTCCTTATGTTCTATAAGGTAGGCTGAGGTTATATAATGCTGAAATTTGATTGACTTTTTCAAGAAGGTATAAACATTAATTTTTAAATACAGAAAATACTTTGAGGCTATAGCATCAATTACTTGTTATGAGTTTATCTATCAGAGTCTGTTAAGCTTCAAAACATGGTCATTTAAATATTCACTGGCACACGGACTAATGTCCTGTGCTTACTTACTTACTTTAAGTGTACTCTGATTTCCCTTACACTTTTGTGCATAAAGAATGTCCCAGTACGATGTAGTTTGTAATAAATATTGTTGAACCTTTCATCCGAAAATAAGAATTAACTAAGAAAGGGCATATGAATATTCATACACTCAAATATGACATAGTTAATTTGACTGCTCAGGAAAAATTGTTACATAGGTATGTTATATATAAAGTTATAAAACATTTTTCTGAAACCACTCGAACTGTAAAAAAGATATCAATGCCAGTTTTTTGTATTAGTGTTTAAACAGTGTGGTCACATTTAAGTATCTTCAAAGTCACGATTTCCGCAGAATTAGTAACACCCTATTAATGAGTAAACTAAAGTTAAATAAATTATCTCTCAAAAGGCATTAAAGACTACTGCATGAAATTTAAATGTGGTACTACTGTATGTGCCGAAAATTTAAAAATATTTGAATGAAAATTTTAAGATTCATATACTCGTGCATCTGTCCTTAAAACTGGTTAATCCTCAGAGTGATTCTTTGACTGAAATTAATTTATAAACAGTTGCCATTTTGATCGTAATCAGATATCAATATTGGCGTTTTGGTTACTAGAACTGTAGTTTCTTCATGACACTAATAATTTGGAACATACAGTAGTAATGACAGAATTAGTTTCCTGGAAAAACAGAACCTCGTTATATACTCACGGTAAATTTATAATTGAAGTAAGCCATTTTTAATACCAAACCAATTAACAGTGGTCTGTGAAGTAGGCAGAGGGTTTGGCGATTCGTGCCACGAAGGGGTGGGTAATACTATCAGTGCTTGTGACTCATGGAGATGCAATGCCACTAATTGGAATTCCACTTCGAGCCTAAGGGTGCTCAGCATCTAGCGAGCTTAACGTTGAAGCATGTCAATGACATACTTGGGCGTTGTGGCAATAAAATGCTTAATATAAAGTTCTCGATATTCAGGGACACATATCCTGCTCGTGTCATATCACAAGCTATTATTTAGATGTTCATAAAACCGGATCATCACGATTTGAACCTTCTTCAAGGAAATTGTAGTATTTACATAGTAAAAATTATAGACAAAGAAAGAGCATTTATAAAGTCGTCATATTCCTTTCATTGTCTATTAAATGTAGAAATCTGAATGAAATAAAAATTCAGATTTTAGCTTCTTCGTGGTAAATGAAAAGGTTTTATTTTCATCTTAAAATTGATTCTGAAATCTTCTTACTAGTATTCCTCATTCATCCACGTGTTAAACAACTGAGTATGTTACAGTACACAAACAAAATTCTCTCTCGATTCTTTTTAGGACGCCCGATGTTTCCTCTCCCCTTGGAATGACTACATTACAGCTTTGGAAATGCGTTTTGGGTTCATCCTATACACGTGTTGTCTCCAGCTTTTCTGGTGATTCTGTGACAAAGTCGAGAGTGCGGACTGACCACCCCGAGCTATAGAAGTGTACCTAAACCTTTGATGTGACGCCCACCGGGAGGGAGGGCTGAGGTGAGTGAGTACTTCACAAATGTCACAACACCAAGTTGTGCTAAACTCTCTGTATGTATCACTGACAGTGTCAGAAAAGAACTATTTATATTTAATTTCTCTTGTATTAATTAATGTTCAGAGCAATCATGACTCTTTCCGTGGTTCCACAGTTGCAGTTTCTAACTTGTTACTTTTTCATCTGTGCTTGTTTACAGGACGGAATGAAGGTAATCCTACGTACTACATAGTAGCTTCCACTTGTAAATGGCCGTCACCACTCGGACCATTTGTTGCAAATATTACTTGCCTGATTGACAGCGAAAGTAGCAGTGGTGATTTGTGACTGTGAAAGATGTGAATTCTCGTTTGTCTAAGAATGTAGGTAATACATTACCAGTGTTGTTAAACAAATTTTAGAAATTGTAGTTTTTAATGATGTACATGCTGTTTTGTTTGTGTTTGTAATACATATTACTGATGTCAATCACAAAATACCCACCTCAGTAACGTAGATGATAGCGGGTCTGCCTCACATTCAAGAGGTCCCTTGTGAAGCAAATAGTGGTTAGCGCAGGGCAAAGCAATGAGGTTGCTCTCAGGGTATGCTTGGGTATGTATGAGTGAGAATGGCTCTAATGACACTTGAATGCCCGTTTCAAACTGGTTTAATGACTGCTTCTTTTTATCATCCCATCAAAGTCGAAGTTGCCGACCAAGGGTTACCAATATATCACTGTTTAGAGTGACTGATGTTGGAATGCTTATTACTCGATAATACTTAATTCGTTACGTATGAACCGACAAATCTTCCCTCCGGTTCTAATTTGCCCTCGACCAAGACACAGAAAACTTCCTACTTGGCCGCTAGCCGCGGACCGTCTGTCCTCACACTATACACAGCTGTGCGTGGGTGTGTAACTTTCACTTCTGGAAGCCCTCTTTTCACACAAAGATTCCCTTTGTGACTGTTTTGTCCATTGTGATTAATACTCTTGGTCATGCCATTATTAAGGGTCCGAAGAATACCTTTTCAAACAGAGTCAAGTGCTTACCATTTAGAATTCTGTTTCTCCCTTGTCTTTCGTTACACAACTCAACCAACTGCACCTATTCGTGTACTAAAAATTTACAATACTCCCGGGCTCTACGGACTTCCTTTGCTCTCGTAAAACTATTCCTATAAATGCTTATTGTTCTATCAGCTTAATGTAAATCGAGATAACGGTCACCTTATTCCTAATTTTCTTGTAGGTGCAAGGTCAATATGAGAATTCTGCAGGCTTTAAGTTAGCCAAGCTGGTCGCTTATAATTCGTATAAATTCCTATCTCTTTGCATGGACCAGAATTACAAATTAATATCTACTTCCGATGTTAGCAAAAACGTAACTATCAGAAAATTCAGGCAAATAGTGGTAATATGGAACGACTTCGAAGCTGTTCATTCAACCAAAAACGAAATTATCAGATAGCAGTTTTGTGTTTTAACGAAATATCCACTTTTGTGCAGTAAGAATTAAAGGAGCTCTTAAGACTTTTAATTAAGGGAAAAATTATCCAGAATGTAGAGTAATTATGAGTACATTCCCAAAAAATTCAATACAAAATTTTCACTTGTCATGAAAACATTTTAAACATATTATTTTGTATAAAACTGTTATAATTATTTTTAGGAATTTTAAAAAGATATTCCATATGAAGTGTATTCGGTGGGGAGGAGATACCATCCCTGTTAGGCATAACATTGGCATAATAACCGCCAAAGTCATATTAAATGCCTAATTAAGGGCGGATAGACACCACAATATGAATTAAGCTAAACTGTAACAAATATAGAGGATAATGATTAAATATACAGGTGCAGAAACTAAACAGGCAATCCCAATACACATATTTTATTGCAAGCACGTGAACCCAACGTGTAAAGAGAACCGGGAAAATGAACACACCATCAAAGGAATTTTCCTTGTGTTGAGCCGACAAAGGTGGCATTGTTCAAGAATCGCCCGAGGGGTAGACCCAAGCGACAGCAAGTTGCCTACCGATGCATTGGTCTACACATGATACGTGATGAGAGAATAGACACCGGCGATTTGATATATTCATTCTCAAACGTGCTTCTGCATTAATTACCTAGACCGCGGAGAAGTGAAATTTGCGTGGAATACATGCCTCAGAAACTAAAAATTGTGATGACATTTAAGGGTAGGGATGCAACACAACCTATAAGCAACGAGTAACAGGTCACAGGACCTATAAGTGTCCAAAATTTGGCGAAAGGAAGGGGAAATTTGTGCATTGGCAACGCTTGATGTTTGCTAGGAAAAACACTCTGTAGTGGCGAGTGAAGGGGGCAACAAGTACAGAAAGTTCATCAAAGTCCGTGTTCGGGAATGGACGGAGCAACACACGTTAGGTGGTTATTGAACACTCTGTGTTAGCGAGTGAGAGAAACTGCACACATTACAACACTATTAAGATTTTACCAAACTTTGGTGTTGAATAATCCTCCGGAAATACTCTATTGCGCGAAGTAATTCTCTCGACGTCCAGGAACGACAACGCGTGCACAGCTACATACACATCTCGGCGCGCCCATGTGATTTACAAGTTCACTCGAGACTGTGATTCAGACTAGCCGTCATTTCACGTACACAGCAATGGGTAAAGACTAAATATCGTGCCTAATGTGCGGACATGCACACAACGGTGACGAGTGGAGAGGACGGCTTGTATAAACAAACTTGACATTCAACGGTCGTGGTGTCTTCTATGTGATAATACCCATACACTGTCAGGACGCACCCACTCCCTGAAACTCGGCCACGCCGTGGCTCAGTGGTTAGACCGCTTGGCTCTCACCAAGGCGGCCCGGGTTCGATCCCAGGCAACCGCAAAGTGAGATTTGTGGTGGACAACACGGCGCTGGGGCGGGTTTTATCCGGGGCCTCCGGTTTCCCCCGCCATCTCATTCCACTGGTGCTCCATCTTCATCTCATGCACAATCAGTGTCACCGCCTGCAGTGTCGTATGTAGTAAAAGCGGGCGTTACACACTACACATTTAATTTCCCTGAAACTCAAAAGAGAGAATCCATGCAGACCTACCCTGAGAAAAGAACACGACCAGTTGTAAACCTCCTATCCGTAGCCCTCACCCGTCACATATCCTATCATATGAGGTGTTGAGTGCCGGGATGGCTCAACGAGGTACTTAACGGGCAAGTACCATCTCAGCGGGTTTCTTGAAATTCTTCTTATCTCATACTTGGAAGATGCCGAACTTAAATACTAAGTTTGGTATTTAACATACTTTTTATGTTTGAGTTATCTTGTTCATACATACACGGACACTCACACACACACACACACACATACACACACACACACACACACGCACACGTGAGATCGGATACCTTCCTAATTATCCTTTTTTCGATTCAGGCAACCATAAAGCTTGTATGCTCACTGAAATCTTGGAATCGAAACCTTAGGTGACGTGCAGTACTTTCACTAAATACGAGTACATTAATTGCGCAGTGTAAAATGTAAAAAATAACTGGAGTAATTGCGGAAAAGTCAAATAAAAGTATCTCAATAAATTGTCAATCTAAAAGATGAATTTATCCTCTCGAAGAAAGGGCGTTTAGCATAAGCGGAAAATATTTTTTTTTTCTGTTTACGCTGTTCTTGTGAATTATTAGGAACTACACAGGGCAGTTGGTAACAGACTCGCGAAGATCGCTACAGCATATTCGGTCAGGAAACTGCCGCCTCCTTAACTGGATTTACCCCGTCGTCTTCTGCAACTGTTCTAATGCACGAAGGGATATCTACTTACCTGAGAAACGGAGAAATTGGGCCACCTGTTATACGGTGAGAAATGTGTGGCCAGGTAAGCCAGGACGAATTTTTCCTGTCTTTTTTGCCACCAGTTGTCTATTTCTGTCGTAAAATGTACTAGAAGGTGCACCATCATTGTGCGTTGGATGCGATGTTAGCTTACAATAAAATATTGAAAAACTCTGAACCAAACAACGGCCTACAAACCTTTAAATTAGTCATCTTTATGATGCCGACATGAAAGCCGAACATTTTATGTACACACATAGAACTTCTCTTTATTTAAAAACTGAAGCACACAACTAATTGTCTGTAAATGCATAAAAATATGCTATTATTGCATTAGTTCCTTCTCTTAAACGCATTTAAAAGTAAATGGGTTCACGTTTGCAGCGTTTTTTTTTTTTTTTTTTTTTTTTTTTTTGTAATTTACATCCTCCAACCTTATGTCATATCGAACGATGAATGAAATGGGTGAAATGATCCTCAAATGAGTACGGAGTCCATGTAGCTTAGAGTTACCTGGCATTCGTCTTTCAGGATAAGCGAAAACCCCTGGAAAAGACCTTATCCAGGTAACTCACCCTAGCCAAGATTCGAACTCGGGAGCTATTGAACGTGAGGCAGACACGCTAGCATCAACGCTACCGAGGCGCGCCTGCAGCAATTCGTACTGGCTGTACGCTACAAATGTAAAATGGCGGAATGCCAGCGGAACTGCAAGCAAGAAGCACTAAAATGAATATCCAGCAAGATTTTAACGAAAGCCTCTTTATTCCAGAATAGAGGCAACAAACGTAATAGAAAGCACACAATACTTAAAACAAGGCTCCAAACTTGGCAACAAATATG
>CM060950.1:52123540-52198540 GCA_030765055.1 Mantis religiosa | reverse complement strand
CAGCTTACTCAGCTTTCGCTGACTAAAAATTCGTCATTGATAATTCTAGATATTTCGGGAATAAACCAGAATTCGAATGTTCTATGCAACAATGTATCACTAGAATTAACATTAGAAATTTCTTCCGGGCTTTGGAGCCGTGGTCTGATGGAGTTAAGCTCTTCAGTTGTGCCTGAACCTTCATCTAGAAGACTGAGACCCCGCCACTGATGATGTTCACCGTAGGGTTTGTTGAAACTTATGGACAGCTTAACTGCATCAGACCACGGCTCCAAAACCAGGAAGAAATTTCTAATGTTAATACTGACTCCGGCCGTGAAAGCTTCCGAACACTTATCACTAGAGTGTTCCAATTAGCTCACCTATCTGTGTCGGTAAGTCTTGTCTCAGTGATACACTATCCGACTGAAAACTTTATCTGCAGGCTCTTTGTGTACACAAAGCGCGCTTATCTCTCGGCACCGAAACTTCCGTGCTTTTCGCCGCGACAATACTCTCAGCAGCAAAACTACAGGAAATGAAAGAATTAAAATGGAGTCTAAAATCTATTGATGGTCCCAAAATTGTCGAAATATAACACTGAACAAAAGGTTTAGACTTTTTTTTTTAAATTTAACAAATATATATACTTTATACATTTACTTATTTAACCGTTATTTTCTTGTTCCTGTTGGTTTTACTGTTTACTGTAATTCACAGATAGATACTGTACACAAAAGCACCGATGCCCAAGGTGGGTCTTAAGCCCACGACTTTCTACCCGGCAGAACGCTTGTAGTGAAGTTTTGAACACCGTTTGTCCAAACCATGCTATTCAGTGCATTGTACTATACAGAATTAAGTGAACTGTTTGATAAACAGGCTGTGGCACACCTTGTTTACATCCTTCTTCATTTCAATTATTCTCTCGGTATGAAATTACTACATCAGTTGAGAATACAGGTGGGAAGAGACAATGGAAAGTGTTTCAATACTAGATATGCAGTCGGAGCTGCCCATCATTGATTGATTCCCAGAACTAATTTCCACTCACGGTAGATTTCAATGAGAGCGGTTGCGAACCAGAACTCAGTATTCAAATATCGGATGTGTATTCAAGAATACCTCTAGAACCGTATACTCGGACCTTTCGCTTTAGAATTAGGCCGAAAAAGTCGTATTCTCTTCAGCATGTACACCACATCTAAAGAAGACAGTTGTATTCTTTTGAAAACTTTAAGTATTAATTTTCTAATTCGGGGAATATTTAACATTCCTATAATCTCTTTATGCCTTCGCATTCTAACCTCGTTTTAAATGAAACTCAGAAAAACTAAAACGATTCACGATTGATAAGAAAATAAAAGGTTTTTTTCAAATGATACGAAATACAGCGTTCCTAATTAAATCTTTCAAGTCCGGAAAGAAAAAAATTACAATTAATTGTCATGCACCGTTATACACAAGATAAAATAAATAAAATTACTAGAGAATACTACTTTGTAGCATAGCTACTATTCTATGTTGTCTTTCTCTTTTATTGCAGAAAATTGAAGAACATTGAACTAAATAAATTCTACTATAAGCGTTTAAAAGATAGTGAAACTCATGCCATAAATAACTCTTATTCTGTTAGATACATGTAAAATAAAGCCAACCATACACTTTTTATTACTTTTGTAAACATTTAGCACATTTGTTATTAAAAAAGCTAAAAAAAGTATATAAAAGAGAAAGATGTCACGGGGAAAATATTGGAAAAGAATTTAATTCAAATGCATGTGTCACTACTACAAGCTCTAAACAACTTGTCAGTATTACGTAAATTTAAAACGAAAAACAAGTGACTTAAAAGTTTCATGACGGGAGGCGGACAGTGTATTATCCACATAATTCAGAGAATTATAAAATCGCAAAGTTAGCAATACTTGAAGCTAAGGCGGGATCGGCATATTCCTTTCGATGCATGTTCTAACTCAGTATTACGTAAATTTAAAACTAGGAGCAAAGAAGGACGAGTTACTTGAACGTGTCAAGACGGGAGGTGGATAATGTATTATCCATATAATTCAGTGAATTATAAAATCGCAAAGTTAAGAGTACTTGAACCTAAGGCGAGATTGGCATATTCCTTTCGATGCATGTTCTAACCTCTCTTGTACTTCCGCAGTAACCTTCATAGCAACATGTTTCGACAGTCTATACCTCCGTAAAACTTTTTCTTCGGATAGTTCCTCAAAATCATTTCTCCTCATAGGCCGTACTCTATTACGAATGCTATTTAGACGGTCTTAAATATAGCAAATGGACATCAAGAGCTGAGTTCATGCTCGCCATCTTGACTATTTATAATTGATAAGGACTTAACATGAAAAATTTTTCGGGTTATTTTAACAAGAGATTTAACCCGAGTGTTACGCTAACACTTGTTGGTTAAATGCAGGTTTTGTTTTAACTATTTCTAAACTCGTGTTAAGTCTTAAAATCTGTTGGTGAAATCGGGCATTACTGTAGTAGAGAAAGTAAAAGTTATAGAATTCATTGAAATAATCACCTTAGGAAATTTCAAACTCAACAAGTCAGAACTGAAGCAAGATCTATATTTTTTGTTGAGAATTAGTGGCAATATTTAGAAAAGATATGGCTTGAAGTATATGTAAGTAAACCAGTTAGTTTATAGTGACGTAACTGTAGATCATATTAATAACAATGCAACTAAAGACTGTTCCATCTGACCGATGTATTCATTTACAATTATCATTGAGATGTATGTAGTGCGCTCCTTCTTTCTTTCAGTTGTTAGGCTGATGATTAATAGCTACTGAAATAACGGCTGATGTCAGATACGTAAATAAAGCCTTTACAGCGTTTCATTGAAGGGCTGAGCCCTGACTGAGATAAAATGTAGCTCTATTTGATTAATGCTTTCTGAATTTGACGCAGCAATGATTGTAAATAATGAGGCATGTCTTATGAGAAGAAATGAATTATGCTGGTGCCCTTCTATGTCCTCTTTATAAAATTACTGCACTTCCGATTTTGATGTAAAAAACTGTATGAATATCTTGAAAAGTATTAGCTTGACCAAACCATATTTTAATGCCTACTTCTTCGTAACTAATGTGTAGTATCAGCACGCTAATTAGCAAACGTTGTAATCATTTTACTCGTCTACAATTATGTGTTTCAAATGGTAAGGTGTTTGTCCTTGAGCGCTACTGGACGAGCAACCAATCGGAGTGCTGCAGTGTTGTCGTATTGCACTCCCCTAAGTGGTGTGTGGCGAGCGCAAGCTGATCAATTTTTAATAAATACTATTCGCGCTAAGACATAAATTCAGATTTTGCCGAAACTGATACCTGTGGAAGGTAGAAAGTAATGTATCTTACATAACCGTGAAAACTCCATATGTTTAGCTCAAATAGTTTTTCTAATACAAATAAATAAACCACTATTACCTGTATTATAACAATAAAGCGCGACGTAAGCACTGTATAAATATTATTATTGGTGGGCATATATGAGTGTACGTATATTTGAAATTACTCACAATTGAAGCGTAAATGTTTGACATGACGTGATAAAAGAATTACTTTGAATAAGCCAATTCGAGTGAGAGCAAACAATAAATTTCCTGCTGCCCTGGAAGAACGTGTCTGGTCACATTATATCTTTGTTTATGAATGGTTCGTAATTTCTATTTACTCTAGAGGGTTCAAAGTGGTTATGTGTCTCTATGTACATATACTTTTGATTACGCAGAACTGAAATTTAAACCACTGACATGACGGATAAAAGAATTACTTTGAATAAGTCAAGGTGTTAAATTCGAGAAAGAGCAAACATTCATTTTCTGTTAGCCTGTGGAATGCTGTATTCTTATGTTTCTGAATGAATGCTGGATAAGAAGTGCTTATTTACTCTGGAGAGATCAGATCAATATCATTCAATTGTTTTTTACACAACAAAAGAGTAAGAGTTAAATAGTGCAATTGCTTATTGTGGTAAATTTAGTGCCGATTGAAAAAGGCAGGTATTACGAAGTCAGACTCGAAGTATTATTTTTAAGGTGTACACGTTCTTCAAAAAAATGTTCGAAAAAATAACCTAAAAAGGAATCACTGCAAAGAGTACTTCAGTTCAAAACCACGGAAAAAGTGTATCAGCTGGATCAACTTGTAATTGAAACGAGACACGAGGTAATACGCCTCCCACTTTGCCTCTGCCAATGTAATCCAATTGAGTTGGTGTGGCTCGTGAGGTTGCAAACAGAGATTATACTTTTAAACTGACGGACGTTGAACGACTTGTTCACGAAGAAAATGAGAAGGTAACACAACAGGACTGAAAGCCTTCAAGAAAACGATTTTAAGAAAGAAATAGCTTGTGACGAGATTTTGGAACCTGCAATCATAAATTTGCAAAACTCAGATGATGAGGATAGTGGCAATGAAGAATTGTCTCTTAACGGAAGTGACATTGACAGCGATATGGATGAGCCACTAGCAGTTCCATTGAAATAGAAAAACAGGTAATTCATCAACTATAATTATAGTTATAGTATTCAAAAATATACATAGTTTGCGAAAATGCATTTTACAATTTTGATTTTTGCAACTGCATCACTATAAAAGTTTGTAAAATATAATTTGCTTACCCTTACGTTTGCGCCAAGCAGACTTGCAGGTTGTGTGAGTGTGCGAGAGAGGGAAATATAAAAGGAGTGGGGTGACAAGCTGGCCACGCTGAGTGTGATACGGCATCAGATTAACTGGACTACAGAACTCTTCCCATTTGAAACACATAATAGGAGAAAAAAAAGGTCTCTTCACTGTCTTGGTCACATGGTGTTAAATGTTTAAGTCGAACACCCGCCTCTGTAGTGTATTGTGTCTGCCTCATTTTCAATGGATTTCGGTTTCCAATCTATGTTAAGGAGAGTTTTCTGAATTCGGCCTTTCTGTGGATTTCCTTTAACCTGAAAGTAACCCTAACCTCTATGGACCCTTGCTCATCTAAGCATCATTTCAACCATTTAATTCATCGTCGATGGAAGTTGGTGGACGTTAAAAAAAGATAGAGCGGTAGAAAGAAGGCATACCACACAGTTTGTTGGACTTTGGATTCAGGCAATTTCCCAAAAAATTTCCCCATGTCAAACAATATGAACTAAAAGATCTGAATTTTAGTTTAAGTATAGTTTGGAGCATAATTTTTGGGCACTACGATAAACAGAGAAAGAACCAATTAACATTTATGTTACCAATTTGATATTAAAGCTCATTTGGGCACGAAATTGTTCATATTTCAAAATAAAATGTGTGGAAGCACTAGCTAAAATGGTGATGGTACGAAAAAATCCCATGTGGGCCAGAAATTCATGGTTGGAATCACCACACGCACTAAGAATACCTTTGTAAAATTGAATTAGGAAAACACTGATTTAAGTGGCAAACCCATCCTGGACGAACATTAACCAGGAAACTGGAGTTAGATCCATAATAACACTCCTGACATCTGTCATTTACTATCCTGAAATGGATAAAACAAAATTAAGAGAAGTGGTTACATCAGCTACTCCAGTTAGCTAGCTTGGTTGAACTTAGATGAGCAAAACTGCAGAATTTACACAATATTTCCAGAGAAGAAATAAGTAGTGCAGCTTTAAATAAATTGTAAATAAAGCATTTTTATGGTTACTTGTATAAATCATTATCCTCTTTATTTTACAAATATATGTTAAAGTTGCATTGTTTGTGTTCATAACCCACACATTTTTATTATTTTCAAAATTCAGATTACTCTGATATCTCTGAGGATTAAAATTTTCAATTTGAAAGGTCTCCTCATGTTTTCCAACGCAGAGGAAATCCCATCTCAGAACTAAATGACAGAAAATTAAAAATGAGATTTCCACTATCAAAGCATGTAGTAGAAGAACTGGGGCATAGGCTACATGCACAGATAAGAACACAAACCCTCGGGAAATACGCACTTAATCCAATATTTATGATTATACTCACATTACGGTTCTATGCAACTGAAAGCTTCCATATGGTGGTTGGGGATATATTTAATATAAATAAAGGGACTGCGTTTAGAACAATACATAAACTTACAAGAGAGATTGCACCTTTAAGATCTCATTTCATCAGGATGTCTATGGAAAAGGGTGAAATAAGAAGGGTTATGCGAGATTTAAAGTTAGCGGGACACATCTTCGCTTTTACTTGAACTTCCTTTTTTACATCCAAAATATTATAATTTGTAACTTAAAGCTTCACTTATCTTCCAGTTTTTGTTTATATTTTACAGCTCACAGTATTGTAAAAAGACGAAAATGAAAAAGATGTACATTGGGCACACAATGTGGATAAAGTAAGCGAAATTATTAACTTTTGATAAATACTGTTTCAATATGGAGGAAATTCTTATACTGTTTATTTAAAGTAATATTATTTATAGGAAAAATAACCATAAAGCGAAAGATTTATTTAGTTTTTGTTATATCTAGATTGGCTACTCTGTGCACTTGAATTAAATAGAACCGCGTAATTCCGATAATTCTCGAATTCTTTCAATACAACACGAAAGTTGCAACATGTTTGGCGATGTTGCCAAATTTGTTTTTGTGCTCTCAGATCTGATCTAAGATCAGCATTTTACAACCAACGCGTGTTCGTAAACTAGTTCAATTTTGATCTTTGATTAGAAATGAACTGCAGTTAGCGATTTTTATGTAACCGGGTCTGAATGTGTTAAATCCTGGCCAATCATTACAAAATCAAGAATATAACCTCATGAATATATTATAAACAAGAACCATACTGACGCACAAAAAGTAAGTTGGATTCAATGCAAGAAATAGTGCAAAAATATCGGCATAAGTGTGCTTTATAGATTACGTAGAAGGCCCATTCAGGTAGCCTAAACAGTTTGAAATCGTTGCAGAAGGAATTTTTTTCAAGCCAATATTGATCTTGTGTTTTAATGTGGGCTATTTTATAGTTTTGTAATTTTTATTGTTTACCTTTTAATTTTTGTAGTATAATTTGTTCTACATTATTAAGTTAATTTGATAATTGCTTTTCATGCAGCTCTAAAACATCAATAAATATTTTAAAATAAACTGCAGTATATTTAATCCTGTTTAGACACAGGGAGGAATAAACATGTTACAAGAATATTGTCAATTTTATTATCACAAATCTTCGCAAAAGATATACTTTTATCTGTCCACTAGTGGCTCAATCCAGTGAAAATGTATTTCGTGAAACAGAAACATAAATAAAGCTATCAAGTTTTACGATATAGACATATACGAAAGTGATGTATATCGTCATTGACAGGGCAATGATAGATTGGAATCCCCTTACAGATATCTCACTCCAATATGCCAAACTGCGTGGTCAGGGCCTTGTGGTTTCAATCACCCTCACTCGCAGTTGATTAGTTTCCAAGAGCATGCATTCAGTTAAACAAGCATTGAATCACAGCTAAAAGTCCATTTGCAGCCATCGGACTCCGCTCCTTCATTAGCCTCAAATTGCATGCTCTGCAGCGACCTAGGCCAAAAAGAGATACCTATGTAACACGCTTGATTAATTTCCTAGTCCTAATCAGACGCAGTTTGCAGCCAAAGTTTTTCTAAATACGTATAAAGAAATACCGGTTAACGAGCAGTTTTCCATATTGCAACATAAGATATATTTTTGAAGAAATAAAATAGAACATATATAAGTAAAGCTAATCACAAATTGGGCAGTTGTCTGTCTGCGTACGCCACCCGTTATACACAAAATTAATCACTATTGGAAATGAAAACTTGCTGATTATTAAATATTTAATATACCTATTTATTATTTTCAGGTGTGCTTATATCTCTCACATTCCATATCAATAAAGCATAAAAAAATCTCGGAACAAGAATATACAGACGTGCGCAAATTATTAGACTCAATAGTGAAATTTTTATCATACACCGTTTATTTTCTATTTATTTGACAGAAATAATATTACAAAATATTTTTTGCAACTCTTAGTATTTTGTATGCATTCCTTTAGCCTTTATTGCCATTTTGATGAGTTTAGGCATGCTCTCTACAAGGGTGGAGCACTTTTCCTTTATTTCTTCATCTCTGTGCCAAATGCTTATCAGCTGAACTTTTGCTACTGTTTTCAATTTTTTCAGTCCCTGCTTAACAATACCCCACAGATTCTCTTTTGGATTTAAATCAGGGCTATTCCCCGGCCATGGTAGTACTTTTACATTGAGGAACTGGGTTACAGATTTTGCTCTATGGCAGGGAGCACTGTCACGCATGAACACAAAATCACCATTTGGAAACTATTCTTTACTTTGCGAAAATAGTCTTGTTTCTAATACACTTTTAGACTCTTTCTGCTCCAAGATCACAACCTATGTACAATCTTCCAGGTCCATGGAGAGACATACAGCTCCAGATCATTTTTAATGTTGGGTGCTTTACTCTTTGATCGACGCACTGAGGGGAAAATGCTTCTTTATCTGTCCTTCTCACATATTGGCTGCTCTCTTCACATACTTCAAACATGGATTCATATGATAAAATTACCTGAAACAATAAAAACCTCTATTAATATTAAACAGTTTTAAAATTGGATCAAAGATAGTATTACAAAATCAGCAATAAGAGAAACAAAGTTTAGGCTGTTTACTTCATTTCCATAAGATTTACATGTACATTTTTGAATTTTATGCTATATACAATTTTCATGCTATTTACATTTCTCCAAAATTCCACTGGATGTTTTTGCATCTCTTTTGTCCATTCTAAACGTTTTTTTTCTTGCTATTGCAGGTATCAGTTTAGCCTTTTTACGAGGCCTGCTTGCTGGTAAACCTGCTCCACATAATCTTCTGCGAAATACCAGGGCTGATATTTCTGTACTGTACTGTTTTAGTTGATTACTGAGGTCAATGCTGGCTTCTCTTCTATTTAGATTTGCCACCTGCACAAGTTTTCTTTGCATCCTTGGTGATAGCTTTCTTTTCCTCCCGCATTTTCCACCCCTTTGTGAGGTCAACCTGTCACCGAATGTTAAAGCTTGATTAATGCGACTAACAGGATTTTGTGAAATACACAATTTATTAGCTATTTCACATAGTGAATAAAGAGTTTCCTTCAAGGGACTCTCAGTTACAGCTACTTTCCTTGGGGATAAGTCAGCAGATTTACACATAACCTCACTTTTGAAACAATGTGAATGCTAAGGATAAAATACACGATGTTACCTGGCTTGAGATAAATTAATAATAAATACTGAGGATATATTAGACATAAAACACAATGAAGGAAAATATTAGCAATCTTCAGTTACTAAAATGAAAGAAATTTCACCAAACAGTTGGATAAGCAGACATGAAGAAAATGGCTGTTCTTAATTCAGAGCTACCACCATATTTCTATAAGTAAAAGAAAAATTTCCCAGCTATTATTAAGAGAGAAAATTCATTGAATATGCTTCATATTATAGCAAAGAAAAGAATTAAGACAAATTGAAATAGGCTACGGTGGTAAATAACTATTATTTTGAATGTTAAACTGAAGAAAACTGAAACAAAAAAATAACAACAACAAAATGAATGAGTCTAATAATTTACACACGTCTTCAGCTGCACTCAGAACCAGTGTTGTTAAATTTCAGAAGCTAAATAGGATATAGATTGGTAAGTGTGCCAACACATTCTATGAAAAAAAAAACTTTTTTTAAGAAAATTGTATGTATTACTTGACATAGATAAAACTGCAAGTAAATCGCATTGTATTCTGCGATTTAATAGTCATTATACCTATGACGTTGATTATATGCTGCCGGTTGTTACAGTGATGAGCTTGCTCTCAGATATGCTGTAGGAGTTATGAGAATAAATAACACCAGTTAAGTTGGCTGATAAATTTAATGGAGGTTACTGAAGTGTTATTTGAAGCAAGTTGCCGGCCGTTTGAAAATGAATTAAGCTGCTTCTCCATTCTGGCACTAGAAATCCTTAACTGTTTAAATACTATACCTGAATACTACACTTATGAAGCATCAATTCGTTCATTGTTTGAAACACCTTTCAATAATAACAATGGGAAATGTAAGTTGCCGTGAATAACAAATACTAAGCGTTGCATCCCCCTGCCGCTATTGCCAAGTATGTGATAACCAAAGCTCAGTCTTAATGCCGCATATAGACCAGTAGGTTAAAATTAGCGGTTCCAGAACAGACCCAAATGAGCAAGATGGCGGCCATGCGCAATCGGTATGTTTAGTGGATTAAGACAGTGTTTAGGTAGGCAGTCAATCCTCTTAATTTGCTGTAACTTATAATGCTGTGTCTTGAGATGTGACCAGAGCTTGTCTTGAGTTGCGATCTGAGGCTCTAGGGTTAAGGGTTGCAGGTTTTAACAGGTGGGACTGCTGGTATGGGAGGTTAATAGCTATAGGATTTAATGGTTAGCTCCTGTGGCATGATCTTAGGCTCTAGGGTTAAGAGTTTCACAGGTGATGTCTGTTGGTCTGGAGGTGAAGTCTGTTGGTCTGGATGGTTTAGAGCTGTAGGATTTAGAGACTAGGTCCTCAGGTATGATCTGGGACTCTAGGGTTAAGGGCTGCAGGGTTTCTTAGGTAAAGACTGTTGGTCTGGGAGGTTAATAGCTATAGGACTTAGAGGTTAGGTCTTGAGGTATGATCTGGGGCTCTAGGGTTAAGGGTTGCAGGTTTTAACAGGTAGGGTTGCTGGTATGGGAGGTTATTACCTATAGGATTTAATGCGGCATGAGCTCTAGGGTTAAGGGTTGTAGGGTTCATAGCTAAATGTTGTTGGTCTAGAGGATAAAGACCATAGGGTCTTTTATCTATGTTTTATAGGCTGAGGTATGGTCTTATAATTTTGAAGTTAAGTTTGCTAGTCCAGCAATTAAAGGCGGTTAATCTTGGGGCAAGTCCTACTCTTCTGCTTTACTATGTCATCCTATTATAAACTAACCTAATATACTCCTTCATTTCTACCTTTTTCATCATTCTTTATTGTAACCTAGCTGTGTTTTGCTAGTGGCTTCCTTTGTTGCACCTGTTAACCTAATTGTTCTCTTTCCTTAAGTTCCTCTATTCTACCACTTTAACCTAACCTAATATATCCCATGGTTTTTAGCTTCTTGATCATTGTTGAACCTAGTTGATTCTGGTATTAACATTCGTTCTCTTTTCTTAAGCTGCCCCGTTTTTTACCTCCTTAACCTATCCTAAGCATGTTTCTTTTCTCATGCTAACTACTTGTATGTATGATGCAAAGTTTTTAGGCATATCGATATTAGAGCTATCTTTGTCACTGCAAGAGGTATATATGCTGATTACAGATCTTTATACAGTAAATTTAACCCTTTGTGTATCTGCTTCTCTTTTCCTAAAATTGAGGTTCTTTTGTTGCTAGGGTTTCTTGTTTTTCGTACCTTCTCTATGCTTTCAGGAACTCTATCCCGCTTTGTTATGTTTTGAGGTCTTATGCTTATATCTTAGGCTTTTTATTAAGCCTTTTGATCTGAAAGGCTGTGTATATTGGTTATGTTCCTCATCTCTTTTGGTCACATGGTTAGATCTTGAGGCATGATCTTAGGGCCAGGGTTTAAAGGATGTAGGTCTCATAGCTTAAGCTCGCAGGTCTAAAGGTTAAAGGCTGTAGGTTTAGCGGTTAGGTCGTATGGATTCAAGGTTAGAGCTCTCGGTCTAGAGTTTAAGGCTGTAGGATCTGGAGGTTACGTATTGAGGTATGGTCTGAGGGCTCTAGGGTTGAGTTGTAAACTTCATAGCTAAAGGTTGCTGGTCAGGAGGTTAAAAGCTGTAGGATCTGGAGGGTAGGTATTGAGGTATGATCTCGGAGCTCTAGGATTAAAAGCTATAGACTTCATAGCTAAAAGTTTGCCAGCTAGAGATATCTTCTTTACTGTTAGAGGTATATTTGCAATGGTCTAGGCGTACAGTTTTCTTACATTTTTTCATGCAGATTGATGTCTTCGTACTCTTGTGTCTTTTTCAAGCTTTTACTCCCTATGCATCGCCTTGTAATAAGTCGTTACGCTAAACCAATGTTCTAATGCTATTTCCATGCTTTTTCAGATGTTATGAGGTTTATGCGCGTTTCAGGGATATTTTAGACCAAGTTACGTTACTTAATTCATTTTATAACTAATTAAGAAGTTTTTCAAGGATATTTCAGATTACGAGATAGTAGTTACTTTTTAAATTTACCTATTTTAACATTAACTAAAGTGTGTTCAGTTAGCTTATGTGGTGAGGTAGACGTCCCTCGTCTTTTTTCTCTGGACTTGGGACCAGCGTCAGAATTTGTTTTCTGAACGGTAGACTTAACGCCCTCCTCTGCTCTTATTATTCAGCTGTTTTCATGCTTAGATATTTTAATGCTACGTTCTAGTGTTTATTTCTCGGAATGAAAATTATTTTTTTTCTGCTCTAGGGTTCCTTCTTTCATTCGCCGTTCAAAAGACGGTAATGTCCATGGGCATATGTGGATACTCCATCATCTGCAATTACTCTCTTGTCATCATGTGGAGATAGGGATATTTTGTTCACTTCCACTGACGTAACATTATGTTGACGGGACATAATTAGGTTCATTGGCGTTCTTATGATTTCTCTGCTTTTAAGACAGTCCACATAGCTCTCAAAGGTGATGTACTGTTTAATGGCACAATGTTTTATGCCTTTTATCTTCTTGATTATGCCTCCATCGATGTCGAGTGCATACATCTTCGGTCTCAGTCCAACAAAACGACGAATGATTTTTCCATTGGCTTCATCTTTAAATTTTCCCAACACTTTCTTGTTTTTTGTAGAATGGCATATATGGTCGCTAGGATAATCAGCAGTATCCAGATGTTCCAGAAAACGTAACTTATCCTGGTATATATCTCCGGTAGTCACACGATGGATGAAAGAGTCAGTATCCATGTACATGAGCTTCAGATTTTCAAGCCCGTAATACGGCATTAGCACATCATAATGATACCAATACATCAAGGTCTTCGAGATATCCAGCACACACATCCCAATGTATATAGGTTTGTTGAAGACTATCTCTCGTGACGCCATGTGTACTGCAGCCAGATTAGGTCCATATATAGTTCTATCAATAAATGTAGGCTTAGCAACCAGTTTTTCCAATGTCTTCCAATCGGTGACAAGTCGTATATTCAGTCGGTTTCTGATGTTTTCCATAGTTTTACCAAACATGGCATTGTTAAAAAGTTTGTAAAGATCCTTCTCGAAATCATTTCTCGATCCTTGTCGTAGCCGGTTATTGAATTCCACATAAGGCTTTAACCAACGTGACTGTTGAAATTGTAGCACCCGATGGATTTTAGTCAGTTGTAACCCATGACTAAGGGCTTGCTTCAAGGTCATGTAATGCACCACATACCTAGTTCGTGATCCAAGGTGAGGAATTAGTTTCCTTGTAGAAGAACCCGGGGGCTTGATACACTCAGGTAGGAACGGTAAATCATTGTGTAGGTCATGGAGTTCTGTAGGATATTGAAGGTCCACTTCTAAGATGTATCCGAGAGGGTCATCTTCTCGTAGTATATCTAGGTTGATATATTCAGGAGAAACCCACTTAAAACCCCCGTAAGCAAGGGGTTTCCGCATCGCCCACGCATACTGATTATTTGAATCCTCGTACGTAATATATTGAGAGGGTTTACTTGAGTCATACTCCTTCATGTAGTGATTGTTCGCTTCTGCATACCGATGAGAAACTTGGCATAATCCTCCTCTTATACCTGCTTCAACCATGAGTAGCTGGTCATAATCCTGTAGTAATTCCAGTTCAATTCGTGTGTACAACAGCATTGCATCCCACGTAAGTCCGGGTGATGTATAATAATGTGCGGGATCAACTTTATGGGTTTTCAGGGTCTGCTCTCTGAATGTTTCAAACACATCTGCTAGTAGAAGGACATCCGAAGTTAAGTAGAGGTCACTGTACTCGCCTAGTGTTCTGATGTTGAAGTGACTCCATACGGTTTTTGCATGCTGATACTCGGCATCACTAATTTCTTCTCTGTTTAACTTACTGTAGAATGCTTCTCTCGGAGGAAGTTCTGTCTCACTCAAAACATCCCATGATGTAACGTAATCATAGGGAAACACACCTTTACGCATCATCAAATCGATCTTCTCTGCTCCAAAGTACTTCTGAGTTTCAGGATATGATGTTAGATTTTTTGCTAGTTTATCCAAGCTGGTACTAAGGAAGCGATAGGTATCCACAAAACGAAGTTTAATGTCGCCAACATACTTGGAAAATGATATATAACTTTCCTCAGAGCTAGGAATAACTTCTACTCTATCGCTAGTACAGCCTAACTCCTTAACAATGAAATGGGAGTCATATCCACTCAGGTTATGTATGAAGACAGGAATATAATTAGGCGTTTTACAGGTTAGATTACACTGATTATGTAGACTTCCTCGATATTCACCACTTATATGATCATGATCTCGTACTTTCCAGTTATCGTCGGTAAATTCTTTACCACATAAGTAGCATTCTGTAGAAGATTCGAATGATTTTTGTTGCTTATCTGTCAGAGTTAATGGAGCACCAGTTTTGTATACAGCATTAATTTTCTTTGCGAGAGAACTTACATACTCCATAAACTTCGGTGCAGCATCATAACCTCGATATACATAGGGTTCAGTAGGAAGACCAGTCTGTAAACCTTCAATTGTAGCTGAGGATTTGACATAAACACAGAAACTCATAGGAATATGCTTCTGATATGGAACTGTATAAGACGTTTCGGGATTAGAAGAACACCCGTGGTAAGGGGTAAGAATGCTTTCAAAGTCAGCGTATATGACATAAGGTAATTTCAACATCCTTTCATGATTCTTGAATCTAACAATAGATTTCTCCTTAGTCGGCATAACAATCTTAGCAACTCCGTGTTGGCTACATATTTTTCTATGCTCATTTAACCTCTCAACTCCTCCATTTCGATACTCAAAGTGCGTAATACAGCGTTTGCACATGCAGAGTTTTCCCTCACATTTGGTTTTTTGTTGATGAATAAGTCTCTCGAAATTCTTTATATAAACGTAATGATGACGTCCAGCTGAATTGCTTAATAGAAGCAGGTCGCGATGATCGGACAGTTCTTCATCGATAACCTTCATAGGAAACACTTGATTTTTCTCATCCAGTCCGAAAACATTTATAGAGATGTTATTTTTTCGTTCAAATTTCGGGATATCAGTCAGGCTCGTAGGAAACGAGAGGCAGGAAAAGTCATATCTCTCTTGAAGATCCTTATACTTGCTAACACGATGAGGATTCTTCTGAATGAACTTGGCGAGAACAGCATACATAAAACACTTTTCATCTTCATAATTCTGTGGATTTATGCAGGCTCCTTTAGCTCCAATAGAGGTCGGTAGAGGGATGTAACTGGTTCCCCTCAGTCCATTATTCTTGTTGATTCTAACACGCACACCATCAACAGCTAATAAAGCCCAGCTGCTTTCTTTAAGTTGACTTTCCTCCATTTCAGTACAAAGTTTCTTGAATTTACTTTCCAATATGGCGTCCAAGTCACTTTCTAAAAATATTGCTTGATTTGGCGTTTTAAATTCTTTATCAGTAGTGTCACCAACGGCATTCACAAACCGACATTCAGCCATGAGGTTAATTTTCACACTTTTATGCATCCTCAGTTGCTTCTGAACGGCTTGAATTATCCGCTGTTTTGATTCCTGGAGATATGTATTCAGCTCTTGGCATGTAGAGCACTGAATGAAATATGATTTCAGTCGATCCTGGAAAGCTGTTTCATATTCTACGACATCGTCTTCATCAGGAACCATTAACAGCAATTTATGTTTGGTAGGCTCGATCTTGAGTTTCTTAGCAGCAGTTATTCTCTCGCATCGTTCTTGGTGAGTATCTCTGCGATTCTCGGTATCATAAACATTACCACAATGTTTACATTCGTAAAACCGGCCACATACCAGCTCATGTCTCTTTTTATTGTAGCTTTTCAGGAAACTCTTTGCACATATGCTACACCTATTTTCAGGTATAGTGTCTAACAGAGCTTCCATCGCTATAGTTTTTTGTTGTGTGCAGGCTAATTCTCGGGGAATATGTTGCCAAGTGAGTGTCTTGATACACTTTTCACTTCTCTTCTTCACCTTGATAAGTTATCAGCGCTACTGATGATGAATTTCACTGTAGAAGCTGATCCGCCATGCTATAAACACACTAGCGTAATTACAATCTAAGATCGATCAAGCTCTCTTTATACACTTAGCACAGACCTAATAGAAAACTTCATCATCCCCTTCACCAACGGGATTCGAAGGTGGCACTCCTATCGGAGAAAACCTAAAGGAAAACTTCATCACACCACCACCACCACCACCACCACCACCACCACCGCCACCACCACCTTTGTAGTTCGAAGGTGGCGCTCCTATCGGAGAAAACCTAAAAGAAAACTATTATCTTGCTACCACAGGGGTTCGAAGATGCTTCTACTATTGGAGAAAACCTAAAAAAAGAAAACTCTATTAATTTTCCAGTTTTCGATTATTCTTTAACTACTTTACAATTCACATGAGAGAAAAATTAGACAAATTAAAATTGAAAAAGGAAATAAATAGTTAGATTTGAAGATAAAATTTAGACAATTCAAACGAGTATAAACACGACTAAGCTCCGCCTTATAGTTTTAAAGTTACATTAGGAGCTCCCATTGCCACCCGTAGACACCTCTCCGTCATCTTCAACCACGTGTTCTTGATTCTTTTCACACATATCTTAACATAACAGTTATATTTTTCCCAAGTTCATCTATTACACCGTTTAACTGATCCACGGGGCAGCCTTAGAATCCTTCACTTCATCCTCAAACACACCTTCTTGAACCCCTTTGATATATTTTAACCTATTTATGTTTGTTGCTACGGGCATCCGTTCTCTTTTCTTAAGTTAAATTATTACGGCCATCTTGTTATGTTTGAGTCTCATGCTTATATATTAAACTTTGTGATTAAGTATTTTGATTTGAAAGTCTATGTAAATCGGTTAAGGTAAACATCTCTTCTCAACATGAGACAAGTCATGATGTATGATCTTATGGAGTGAGCTTGTCAACACGCCTAAAAGCATTTATATTCAAAGGTATTTAAATTATCACACCGAGATTTGAACCCTGATCCTAAGGCGTAAATTACCATTTCAACAACAATTCAGACCTAAAGTATATATGTATACGCTATTTCATTGCGCTAACGTTATTAGTTCAAGAGTTATTTAAGATTCAAGTTATTGCGAGAGAAGCGGTTATCGAACCACGGGTCTGTAGGATACGGAATCAAATCATTCACAGCATATGTTGAATGAAAAAAACCTGCGCTTTCCCCTGCTGTTCTATGTGCAATAGATCAGAAATAGAACACAATTACATAATTCAATGGACGATGGGAACTGAACCAGGGACCCTTGAGCTACACGTTGTCAGCATATGATTAACTATGATAAGCATAACGATATAAAGGTTATTTCACTTCTCTAGACCCAGTGGTTACAGAGATATTTAAATTAAACGATTCAGGACTCGAACTAAGGACTACAGGTATACAGTATATACCCTGCGGACCTAGCTAACCATATGTAAGTAATAAAGTTTATCCGAACTCTCTATCATAATTAGTTTCGGAGTTATTCCAATATAAGCAGTACTCTTCTGCACGAGATTCGATTAGGGGACCATTGATAAAACTACAAGCCAGACAGTCAGTAAGGGCACGGACACCCCTTAGCAGGCGGTAGAAAGGTACCATGCATCGTCTTTCCACCCCTGGTCGACATCCCATTGTTTACGAACCCTCTTTATTTATCACATGCAGGTATGCCTGCGTCTTGGGACAAGGGTTTGACAGGTCATTAATCAAGGAGTAGTATATAAAGGCTTTTTCATTCCAGATGTTCAGTCTCAACCCACCCCCACATGCCTCAGACACCTGTCTAGACATGTCTCCCGCCCCCTCTTCCCCCTCCCCCTGACTGATCCAGAGGGAAGGTCATTATGCTAATTGATCCAGAAAAAGCCTTTATCTACTACTCCTTGATTAATGACCTGTCAAACCCTTGTCCCAAGACGCAGGCATACCTGCATGTGATAAATAAAGAGGGTTCGTAAACAATGGGATGTCGACCAGGGGTGGAAAGACGATGCATGGTACCTTTCTACCGCCTGCTAAGGGGTGTCCGTGCCCTTACTGACTGTCTGGCTTGTAGTTTTATCAATGGTCCCCTAATCGAATCTCGTGCAGAAGAGTACTGCTTATATTGGAATAACTCCGAAACTAATTATGATAGAGAGTTCGGATAAACTTTATTACTTACATATGGTTAGCTAGGTCCGCAGGGTATATACTGTATACCTGTAGTCCTTAGTTCGAGTCCTGAATCGTTTAATTTAAATATCTCTGTAACCACTGGGTCTAGAGAAGTGAAATAACCTTTATATCGTTATGCTTATCATAGTTAATCATATGCTGACAACGTGTAGCTCAAGGGTCCCTGGTTCAGTTCCCATCGTCCATTGAATTATGTAATTGTGTTCTATTTCTGATCTATTGCACATAGAACAGCAGGGGAAAGCGCAGGTTTTTTTCATTCAACATATGCTGTGAATGATTTGATTCCGTATCCTACAGACCCGTGGTTCGATAACCGCTTCTCTCGCAATAACTTGAATCTTAAATAACTCTTGAACTAATAACGTTAGCGCAATGAAATAGCGTATACATATATACTTTAGGTCTGAATTGTTATTGAAATGGTAATTTACGCCTTAGGATCAGGGTTCAAATCTCGGTGTGATAATTTAAATACCTTTGAATATAAATGCTTTTAGGCGTGTTGACAAGCTCACTCCATAAGATCATACATCATGACTTGTCTCATGTTGAGAAGAGATGTTTACCTTAACCGATTTACATAGACTTTCAAATCAAAATACTTAATCACAAAGTTTAATATATAAGCATGAGACTCAAACATAACAAGATGGCCGTAATAATTTAACTTAAGAAAAGAGAACGGATGCCCGTAGCAACAAACATAAATAGGTTAAAATATATCAAAGGGGTTCAAGAAGGTGTGTTTGAGGATGAAGTGAAGGATTCTAAGGCTGCCCCGTGGATCAGTTAAACGGTGTAATAGATGAACTTGGGAAAAATATAACTGTTATGTTAAGATATGTGTGAAAAGAATCAAGAACACGTGGTTGAAGATGACGGAGAGGTGTCTACGGGTGGCAATGGGAGCTCCTAATGTAACTTTAAAACTATAAGGCGGAGCTTAGTCGTGTTTATACTCGTTTGAATTGTCTAAATTTTATCTTCAAATCTAACTATTTATTTCCTTTTTCAATTTTAATTTGTCTAATTTTTCTCTCATGTGAATTGTAAAGTAGTTAAAGAATAATCGAAAACTGGAAAATTAATAGAGTTTTCTTTTTTTAGGTTTTCTCCAATAGTAGAAGCATCTTCGAACCCCTGTGGTAGCAAGATAATAGTTTTCTTTTAGGTTTTCTCCGATAGGAGCGCCACCTTCGAACTACAAAGGTGGTGGTGGCGGTGGTGGTGGTGGTGGTGGTGGTGGTGTGATGAAGTTTTCCTTTAGGTTTTCTCCGATAGGAGTGCCACCTTCGAATCCCGTTGGTGAAGGGGATGATGAAGTTTTCTATTAGGTCTGTGCTAAGTGTATAAAGAGAGCTTGATCGATCTTAGATTGTAATTACGCTAGTGTGTTTATAGCATGGCGGATCAGCTTCTACAGTGAAATTCATCATCAGTAGCGCTGATAACTTATCAAGGTGAAGAAGAGAAGTGAAAAGTGTATCAAGACACTCACTTGGCAACATATTCCCCGAGAATTAGCCTGCACACAACAAAAAACTATAGCGATGGAAGCTCTGTTAGACACTATACCTGAAAATAGGTGTAGCATATGTGCAAAGAGTTTCCTGAAAAGCTACAATAAAAAGAGACATGAGCTGGTATGTGGCCGGTTTTACGAATGTAAACATTGTGGTAATGTTTATGATACTGAGAATCGCAGAGATACTCACCAAGAACGATGCGAGAGAATAACTGCTGCTAAGAAACTCAAGATCGAGCCTACCAAACATAAATTGCTGTTAATGGTTCCTGATGAAGACGATGTCGTAGAATATGAAACAGCTTTCCAGGATCGACTGAAATCATATTTCATTCAGTGCTCTACATGCCAAGACCTGAATACATATCTCCAGGAATCAAAACAGCGGATAATTCAAGCCGTTCAGAAGCAACTGAGGATGCATAAAAGTGTGAAAATTAACCTCATGGCTGAATGTCGGTTTGTGAATGCCGTTGGTGACACTACTGATAAAGCCTTTAAAACGCCAAATCAAGCAATATTTTTAGAAAGTGACTTGGACGCCATATTGGAAAGTAAATTCAAGAAACTTTGTACTGAAATGGAGGAAAGTCAACTTAAAGAAGCAGCTGGGCTTTATTAGCTGTTGATGGTGTGCGTGTTAGAATCAACAAGAATAATGGACTGAGGGGAACCAGTTACATCCCTCTACCGACCTCTATTGGAGCTAAAGGAGCCTGCATAAATCCACAGAATTATGAAGATGAAAAGTGTTTTATGTATGCTGTTCTCGCCAAGTTCATTCAGAAGAATCCTCATCGTGTTAGCAAGTATAAGGATCTTCAAGAGAGATATGACTTTTCCTGCCTCTCGTTTCCTACGAGCCTGACTGATATCCCGAAATTTGAACGAAAAAATAACATCTCTATAAATGTTTTCGGACTGGATGAGAAAAATCAAGTGTTTCCTATGAAGGTTATCGATGAAGAACTGTCCGATCATCGCGACCTGCTTCTATTAAGCAATTCAGCTGGACGTCATCATTACGTTTATATAAAGAATTTCGAGAGACTTATTCATCAACAAAAAACCAAATGTGAGGGAAAACTCTGCATCTGCAAACGCTGTTTTACGCACTTTGAGTATCGAAATGGAGGAGTTGAGAGGTTAAATGAGCATAGAAAAATATGTAGCCAACACGGAGTTGCTAAGATTGTTATGCCGACTAAGGAGAAATCTATTGTTAGATTCAAGAATCATGAAAGGATGTTGAAATTACCTTATGTCATATACGCTGACTTTGAAAGCATTCTTACCCCTTACCACGGGTGTTCTTCTAATCCCGAAACGTCTTATACAGTTCCATATCAGAAGCATATTCCTATGAGTTTCTGTGTTTATGTCAAATCCTCAGCTACAATTGAAGGTTTACAGACTGGTCTTCCTACTGAACCCTATGTATATCGAGGTTATGATGCTGCACCGAAGTTTATGGAGTATGTAAGTTCTCTCGCAAAGAAAATTAATGCTGTATACAAAACTGGTGCTCCATTAACTCTGACAGATAAGCAACAAAAATCATTCGAATCTTCTACAGAATGCTACTTATGTGGTAAAGAATTTACCGACGATAACTGGAAAGTACGAGATCATGATCATATAAGTGGTGAATATCGAGGAAGTCTACATAATCAGTGTAATCTAACCTGTAAAACGCCTAATTATATTCCTGTCTTCATACATAACCTGAGTGGATATGACTCCCATTTCATTGTTAAGGAGTTAGGCTGTACTAGCGATAGAGTAGAAGTTATTCCTAGCTCTGAGGAAAGTTATATATCATTTTCCAAGTATGTTGGCGACATTAAACTTCGTTTTGTGGATACCTATCGCTTCCTTAGTACCAGCTTGGATAAACTAGCAAAAAATCTAACATCATATCCTGAAACTCAGAAGTACTTTGGAGCAGAGAAGATCGATTTGATGATGCGTAAAGGTGTGTTTCCCTATGATTACGTTACATCATGGGATGTTTTGAGTGAGACAGAACTTCCTCCGAGAGAAGCATTCTACAGTAAGTTAAACAGAGAAGAAATTAGTGATGCCGAGTATCAGCATGCAAAAACCGTATGGAGTCACTTCAACATCAGAACACTAGGCGAGTACAGTGACCTCTACTTAACTTCGGATGTCCTTCTACTAGCAGATGTGTTTGAAACATTCAGAGAGCAGACCCTGAAAACCCATAAAGTTGATCCCGCACATTATTATACATCACCCGGACTTACGTGGGATGCAATGCTGTTGTACACACGAATTGAACTGGAATTACTACAGGATTATGACCAGCTACTCATGGTTGAAGCAGGTATAAGAGGAGGATTATGCCAAGTTTCTCATCGGTATGCAGAAGCGAACAATCACTACATGAAGGAGTATGACTCAAGTAAACCCTCTCAATATATTACGTACGAGGATTCAAATAATCAGTATGCGTGGGCGATGCGGAAACCCCTTGCTTACGGGGGTTTTAAGTGGGTTTCTCCTGAAGATATCAACCTAGATATACTACGAGAAGATGACCCTCTCGGATACATCTTAGAAGTGGACCTTCAATATCCTACAGAACTCCATGACCTACACAATGATTTACCGTTCCTACCTGAGTGTATCAAGCCCCCGGGTTCTTCTACAAGGAAACTAATTCCTCACCTTGGATCACGAACTAGGTATGTGGTGCATTACATGACCTTGAAGCAAGCCCTTAGTCATGGGTTACAACTGACTAAAATCCATCGGGTGCTACAATTTCAACAGTCACGTTGGTTAAAGCCTTATGTGGAATTCAATAACCGGCTACGACAAGGATCGAGAAATGATTTCGAGAAGGATCTTTACAAACTTTTTAACAATGCCATGTTTGGTAAAACTATGGAAAACATCAGAAACCGACTGAATATACGACTTGTCACCGATTGGAAGACATTGGAAAAACTGGTTGCTAAGCCTACATTTATTGATAGAACTATATATGGACCTAATCTGGCTGCAGTACACATGGCGTCACGAGAGATAGTCTTCAACAAACCTATATACATTGGGATGTGTGTGCTGGATATCTCGAAGACCTTGATGTATTGGTATCATTATGATGTGCTAATGCTGTATTACGGGCTTGAAAATCTGAAATTCATGTACATGGATACTGACTCTTTCATCCATCGTGTGACTACCGGAGATATATACCAGGATAAGTTACGTTTTCTGGAACATCTGGATACTGCTGATTATCCTAGCGACCATATATGCCATTCTACAAAAAACAAGAAAGTGTTGGGAAAATTTAAAGATGAAGCCAATGGAAAAATCATTCGTCGTTTTGTTGGACTGAGACCGAAGATGTATGCACTCGACATCGATGGAGGCATAATCAAGAAGATAAAAGGCATAAAACATTGTGCCATTAAACAGTACATCACCTTTGAGAGCTATGTGGACTGTCTTAAAAGCAGAGAAATCATAAGAACGCCAATGAACCTAATTATGTCCCGTCAACATAATGTTACGTCAGTGGAAGTGAACAAAATATCCCTATCTCCACATGATGACAAGAGAGTAATTGCAGATGATGGAGTATCCACATATGCCCATGGACATTACCGTCTTTTGAACGGCGAATGAAAGAAGGAACCCTAGAGCAGAAAAAAAAATAATTTTCATTCCGAGAAATAAACACTAGAACGTAGCATTAAAATATCTAAGCATGAAAACAGCTGAATAATAAGAGCAGAGGAGGGCGTTAAGTCTACCGTTCAGAAAACAAATTCTGACGCTGGTCCCAAGTCCAGAGAAAAAAGACGAGGGACGTCTACCTCACCACATAAGCTAACTGAACACACTTTAGTTAATGTTAAAATAGGTAAATTTAAAAAGTAACTACTATCTCGTAATCTGAAATATCCTTGAAAAACTTCTTAATTAGTTATAAAATGAATTAAGTAACGTAACTTGGTCTAAAATATCCCTGAAACGCGCATAAACCTCATAACATCTGAAAAAGCATGGAAATAGCATTAGAACATTGGTTTAGCGTAACGACTTATTACAAGGCGATGCATAGGGAGTAAAAGCTTGAAAAAGACACAAGAGTACGAAGACATCAATCTGCATGAAAAAATGTAAGAAAACTGTACGCCTAGACCATTGCAAATATACCTCTAACAGTAAAGAAGATATCTCTAGCTGGCAAACTTTTAGCTATGAAGCCTATAGCTTTTAATCCTAGAGCTCCGAGATCATACCTCAATACCTACCCTCCAGATCCTACAGCTTTTAACCTCCTGACCAGCAACCTTTAGCTATGAAGTTTACAACTCAACCCTAGAGCCCTCAGACCATACCTCAATACGTAACCTCCAGATCCTACAGCCTTAAACTCTAGACCGAGAGCTCTAACCTTGAATCCATACGACCTAACCGCTAAACCTACAGCCTTTAACCTTCAGACCTGCGAGCTTAAGCTATGAGACCTACATCCTTTAAACCCTGGCCCTAAGATCATGCCTCAAGATCTAACCATGTGACCAAAAGAGATGAGGAACATAACCAATATACACAGCCTTTCAGATCAAAAGGCTTAATCAAAAGCCTAAGATATAAGCATAAGACCTCAAAACATAACAAAGCGGGATAGAGTTCCTGAAAGCATAGAAAAGTACGAAAAACAAGAAACCCTAGCAACAAAAGAACCTCAATTTTAGGAAAAGAGAAGCAGATACACAAAGGGTTAAATTTACTGTATAAAGATCTGTAATCAGCATATATACCTCTTGCAGTGACAAAGATAGCTCTAATATCGATATGCCTAAAAACTTTGCATCATACATACAAGTAGTTAGCATGAGAAAAGAAACATGCTTAGGATAGGTTAAGGAGGTAAAAAACGGGGCAGCTTAAGAAAAGAGAACGAATGTTAATACCAGAATCAACTAGGTTCAACAATGATCAAGAAGCTAAAAACCATGGGATATATTAGGTTAGGTTAAAGTGGTAGAATAGAGGAACTTAAGGAAAGAGAACAATTAGGTTAACAGGTGCAACAAAGGAAGCCACTAGCAAAACACAGCTAGGTTACAATAAAGAATGATGAAAAAGGTAGAAATGAAGGAGTATATTAGGTTAGTTTATAATAGGATGACATAGTAAAGCAGAAGAGTAGGACTTGCCCCAAGATTAACCGCCTTTAATTGCTGGACTAGCAAACTTAACTTCAAAATTATAAGACCATACCTCAGCCTATAAAACATAGATAAAAGACCCTATGGTCTTTATCCTCTAGACCAACAACATTTAGCTATGAACCCTACAACCCTTAACCCTAGAGCTCATGCCGCATTAAATCCTATAGGTAATAACCTCCCATACCAGCAACCCTACCTGTTAAAACCTGCAACCCTTAACCCTATAGCCCCAGATCATACCTCAAGACCTAACCTCTAAGTCCTATAGCTATTAACCTCCCAGACCAACAGTCTTTACCTAAGAAACCCTGCAGCCCTTAACCCTAGAGTCCCAGATCATACCTGAGGACCTAGTCTCTAAATCCTACAGCTCTAAACCATCCAGACCAACAGACTTCACCTCCAGACCAACAGACATCACCTGTGAAACTCTTAACCCTAGAGCCTAAGATCATGCCACAGGAGCTAACCATTAAATCCTATAGCTATTAACCTCCCATACCAGCAGTCCCACCTGTTAAAACCTGCAACCCTTAACCCTAGAGCCTGAGATCGCAACTCAAGACAAGCTCTGGTCACATCTCAAGACACAGCATTATAAGTTACAGCAAATTAAGAGGATTGACTGCCTACCTAAACACTGTCTTAATCCACTAAACATACCGATTGCGCATGGCCGCCATCTTGCTCATTTGGGTCTGTTCTGGAACCGCTAATTTGAGGATTGACTGCCTACCTAAACACTGTCTTAATCCACTAAACATACCGATTGCGCATGGCCGCCATCTTGCTCATTTGGGTCTGTTCTGGAACCGCTAATTTTAACCTACTTAGACCATTAAACGGACCAAGTTTTTAGTATTTGTTCACGTCGGCGAAATTACAGCAATTATTTTTCTTGTAATTTTCGGCACTGCTACACAAGAGTCTATGGGATTACTCTATTTTTGACCATCCTTGGCTTTTTTTTTTTTTTTTTTTTTTGTAATTTACGTCCTCCAACGTTAAGTCATATAGGAATTTTGAATGAAATGGGTGATATGATGCTCAAATGCTTCCGGGGTCCATGGAGCTTAGAGTTACCCGACATTCGTCTTTAAGGATAAGGGAAAACCCCAGAAAAAACCTTATCCAGGTAACTCACCCTAACCGAGATTTGAACTCAGGACCTCTTGAACGTGGGGCAGACATGCTAATACCGCTACCACGGCGGGCGTCTGACAATACTTATTACCCAAATTCAACTACTGAATTTCTTGTAGAGTAGTGTCTTTGGAATACTTTTTTTCTTTAGCTACCCTGAAAGGTGAGCTGCCTTATCTCAAACAATAACTTGACTGGCTAATAATGCTTATGCACTGCCAGATTGTAACTCGTGTTTCTCACATCTCAATTTGATTACTTTTTCGGAGGGGATTCGGCACTGCGTCCCGTCCTAGTATATTGTACCCTATACTCCTAAGTGGAACATACCCGGGAGGCAGGATGAGGTGAGAGGAAACAGAGGGTGGCCGAGGGGAGGGGATCCGTCCACTTCAGCTGCCGTGGTGAGGGCGCTGTGGACCCTTAGCACTCGTGGTACAGATGTATTTTTTTATCTACAGCTTGTTTCAAAATGTGCTTGTCTCCTGGTTCCAAGAGAGCATTTACAAATGACGCCTCCTAGCAGCTCATTAGGAAATAAAGTGCTACATTTAAAAACACGTGAAGTAATAACCAATACCATAGATTTATAAAAAAGGAACAATGGTCCGGGTCAGCTATAAAAGTCTGGGGAAGGGTATCTGAGGCAACAGTTGTGTCTGAAAGCAGTTTATGTGAGTTATTAAGGAAAGAAAAGCTATTGGCGTTAGTGCAACAACGTCCTTCTCTATGCCCAGTAAACAAAGATTAAGAACATGCACAAAATCCAATTTGGAAGTTTTAATTCAGAAATAGTTAGGCGAAATATGAATAATTTTTAAAACACAGAAAAACAAAGACCAACTTTGAAGAAAGTGCTTATGAAGCTTAAAAATTCTACTGACTTTCAAGGCAGTGTCTAAACATTAAGAAGAGTTCTTTTGAAGCTAGGATTATTTGAAAAAGAAAACACTAAGCGTGACAGACAAATTTTAATCGAACATCCCACCATACGTGCAAAAAGGCTTAAGTATTTACGAAAAATTCGGAGATATCTAAGGAAAGTTTATATAGTTTATTAGGATGAAACTTATATAAATACAGCACATACTGGACCATATGCCTGGAGTGAAATACATTACAGGGACTCTGCAGCGATACTGAAAGGCCGATAGTTGTTTATCCTGCCTGCTGGGAGAGAACAGTGTTTTGTTCCAAATGCCTATGTACTATTTAAGATCCAACAAAACGTGGAGATTACTACCATAGTAAGAATTACAAGTTAGTTTATAAGAGCTGCAAAACTGGCTTTGAGAATGAAATTTGTTTTTAGGCACCTTATCCACCGCACTACCCTCTCGTAATCTTACGCGTGTGACGCATTGTGGCGATAGGTGCACTATCCCGACCACATTTGCTACTCATTTCTACCGCGCAGGATTCCTGTCAAGATAAAATAATACATCTTTACCTCTGACGTTACTAGAGGAACCTCGGGCCGAACAATCGTGCCCCTCCCTTTGGGAGTTGTTCGGATTGGGTTGGTCTCGAGGGGGCAGTGGTTCCCGATACCCGTGGGTGATCGGGTACGTCTCCGGACGGGGTTGAGGGTAGACATTAATATTCCCGGGTACTAGCCTGCAGAGCTAGTGCAAGGCGTGCAAGATCGCCAGGCAGCCCCATCGAGGTCATATGGGTAGCCTTCACATTTTGGTGTTGCCGCGCGTAAGTGGCGTACCCACTTCCATCGCGTCTTGTGTCCTTGGACCAGATGGGGGGGTGGCTTGATAGTAACCCAGGACTTGCCCAATGGAAAGCTCCACGGAGGATGCCGGGCGCCCTTTGGGACAGCTCGGCTACTCCCTGGTGAAAGAGGCTTGGGTCCTTGGTTCTACGGGTCCAGGATTAATGGGAGTAGATCCTCTGAATTCAACAACAACGTCCCAAGGAGTCACTACAGTGCAGACGGCAGGGTAACAACATTTTACTTAGATGGAGAACTTCCCCGGCAGTCCAGGGCAACGAATATTCGCCCTTAATGTGGTTCAAAGACGGTTCCAGCAGTCGGGTCGGAGACCGGTAACCGACCCACAGGAGGAGGAAGTGGTTCACTCAGAGCATATCATCCTGCCGTGACCGCTGATACTCCAGCCGACACTTCTACCCTGAAAGAAACCTCCAGATGAGAGATGATGTGAAATGATAATGGAGATGAAATTGAGAGACAGGACATTCGCGGTATGTAATTAATGTACCCAGCATTTGCCTAGCTACCCGGGAAAACACCGAGAACACCCATGGGTCAGGTAGACCAGCCACGGGGATCAAACCCAGGCCTCCGGAACGCGGGCCACAGAGAAACCCTCTGATGAGCCATCCCACTCGGTGCCCTTTGATTTTAATTTATGGAGATACTTTATAAAATTGTTGTCATTCAAGCCAATAATTTTCGTATTACCTAGAAAAACGTGTCTCCTTTCTTATCTCATCTCTTTTATAAATGTAAAGAGGTGTATGCAAAGGCAAATTAAATTTATTGTCACCTGCAACTGTGATTTGATAAAATTTAAACTTCTTCAGTTTCGTATCTGCTTCCACTTAGTATTCATTAGACAAAAAACTCCTTCTCTTTGTGTGTTTGATCTTGCCATACTAAGAGAAAATCCATACACTTTAAATCAAATTATTCACCTACATTTTATTTCTCAATACTCTCAAAAATCTTTACCCGTTTTTCTTTTGCGTGGTAACACCTGGCAACGAATATACTTAAGAAGATTCTGAAGTTGTTTAAAATGAAGTTCTGCTCCTAGAGTAAGTGCAATTCCAGACTACTGACTTGAAGTTTTATGTGCTCATTTAAAAAAGGAAGCAAACTCAGTATGTTCTCTGCAACTCCAAATGTACTCGTAGTACACAGCGTAGTTAAGCCCTGTACGTTGTACTATGAGAAAGGCATAGAACTGAAAACTCTAATAGGAATTACGAGACAAATGGTAAAATAATTTGTCCCGGGATTTCAATTAGAATAAATGTTAAAATATGGAGTTTCCGGAACACAGGAGATAGCTGGCAAACATACTTAGCGCCATAAGATAACGACTCAGAACTAGAAAACAGTGCTGCAAGAGAGTCCGTTAATGCAGTCCAAGTACTGACTGTAAATCCTTAACCTTACGAAAACAACCAGGTCATGTATTTCCTCTGGCGTATCAGCCTGAAATGGATAATATAAGCTTACTTCTGTAGTAGCAACAATTATTTAGAAAGTAACTGTTCCTTCACATTAACCGTGTGTAGGACGCACAATGAAACGGTAGAGCCAGACTGAAGAATTCAATGCCATAGTCGGGATATGAACCACGGATCTTCTGGTTTCCGTCCAGCCGCTCTAACCATTTGAGCTACTATGGCCAACGTGCCAACATGACATTAAACTTTCCAACTGTTTTTGGCACGTTGGCCATAGTAGCTAAAATGGTTAATGCGGCTGGACGGACACTAGAAGATCCGTGGTTCAAATTATTTAGAAGTTTTATATATCAGTTCTGTACGAAAATTTTGTTACTGTAATATCTGTGGGAAGTCCAACTTTCATCTACACATTTAAATTTAAGTTCATAAAAGAATGGCCCATATATGATAGAAAATTGTACATGGAGGAGAGCTCCAAATTCCATAAAAGTAAACTATGAGAAGGTCGGCATTTCTTCCCAGCATGTTCCAGGAAACAGGGATAAGGCGGAAGGCACGAAGGGCAACCGGATTAGGAAGGCGGCGGAACTTGGTAATTGAAAACGAGATCCACAATATTACAAAAAGGTGGCTATTCCATCGTCGACGCTAGCCCACCATGAAAAAGCACATGACAGGCGATTCGCGCAGTGAGCTGATTACGAATAGTGGTCTGCTTTTGGATGCATCCCACAGGGTTTCAGTTTCCGAGAGCCAGGGAGGTATATTTTCCACAGAAAAGCCCCGCAGCAGCATATCAAACGTCATTGCCTGTTCCCGCTACCCTCAAACGATATGACATGAAATGCAACCCACCTAAAATAAAAGCTCCTAAGAAGAAAGAAATATTACTAAAGAATCCAAAGCCGTTCCAACGGGATAAGAATCCGGTACCTTTCGAATGCACTCCTAAAGCTTTGTTAGGTACCTAAACCATTCAATTTATTTTAAACCATCCAATTTATTTAGATATAGTAGCAATGTGAAACAGTATTTCACTGCAGGAAAAAAAATTATGTGATGCAATTTGTAGAACTGTAATTAACAAAATAGTTAAATTTCAATGCAGAATATATTCAATTAATGCCAAAAAGTTCCTTAATCTGTAGGTTTAAAAAACCGTTTTTAGGCTATAAGCAGGAAGTTTGCTTGGTAAGTAATCATCTAGAAACCGCCACAGAAGTTTCTACGGAGACTGCCATCCAGACAAGTAGAGACGCTGAGAACGGCTTTGAACCAGAGACATCGACGTGCCGATTTCACCTCTTGCTATGGCAGTGTGCTGTCACCTACTACACGGCAGAAATTTGATCCTAAGTGCCGCGCAGCATTCGCGTGTTATCTTAGCTAATATAAGAGCCAAATGGTATAAATGGGTAAAATTTAGTAGTAACTTGGCGTGCAGCAAATGACGAATCACAAATAGAGCACTTGGGAGCTGTGTGTGTGTGTGTGTGTGTGTGTGTGTGTGTGTGTGTGTGTGTGTGTGTGTGTGTGTGTGTGTGTGTGTGTGTGTGTGTGTGTGTGTGTGTGTGTGTGTGTGTGTGTGTGTGTGAGATACGAAGTGCTACTTAATTACTACAAGATAATGTGAATTACTAATGTAGTTTGTCAGTTGACACAAATGCATTCTAATTTCCTCATTTTCCTCCTAGCCAAAATTATAATTACATTTTATATAGGATTTCTCGTGGAAGCCAATATATGTCACGTTGCTGTCCAGAACACATAATTGTACCAGAAAAGAGTGTAGAAACATTGCCCAGTCCTGTATGTATTTGCGATAGGCTTGAGTAAGAAACCCGTTGTTCTCATATTTGTCGATACTCTTCCACGCTTTTACACACAGTAGCTCCTAAAAAAATCGAACTCTGCTTGCACCACATTTTTATCTCCGCTCTAGTATATTCTAGTTATAAAATTAAATATTGGACGGCTAGCAACTCTGCCATTTAGTGTTATATGTTCTTGCAACTTGTGAATCATAACCATGTAATAATCTGGTATTAATAAGAATGATATATTGAAAAAAGATCTTGACTGTAATGCACATATTAATTCCAATTTACTACTACTACTACTACTACTACTACTACTACTACTACTACTACTACTACTACTACTACTACTACTACTACTACTACTACTACTACTACTACTACTACTACTACTACTACTACTACTACTACTACTACTACTACTACTACTACTACTACTACTACTACTACTACTACTACTACTACTACTACTACTACTACTACTACTACTACTACTACTACTAATAATAATAATAATAATAATAATAATAATAATAATAATAATAATAATAATAATAATAATAATAATAATAATAATAATAATAATAATAATAATAATAATAATAATAATAATAATAATAATAATAATAATAATAATAATCATAATAATAATAATAATCATAATAATAATAATAATAATAACAATAATAATAATAATAATAATAATAATAATAATAATAATAATAATAATAATAATAATAGTAATAATAATTATAATAGTAATAATAGTAATAATAGTAATAATAGTAATAATAGTAATAATAATAATAGTAATAATAATAATAATAACAATAATAATAATAATAATAATAATAATAATAATAATAATAATAATAATAATAATAATAATAATAATAATAATAATAATAATAATAATAATAATAATAATAATAATAATAATAATAATAATAATAATAATAATAATAATAATAATAATAATAATAATAATAATAATAATAATAATAATAATAATAATAATAATAATAATAATAATAATAATAATAATAATAATAATAATAATAATAATAATAATAATAATAATAATAATAATAATAATAATAATAATAATAATAATAATAATAATAATAATAATAATAATAATAATAATAATAATAATAATAATAATAATAATAATAATAATAATAATAATAATAATAATAATAATAATAATAATAATAATAATAATAATAATAATAATAATAATAATAATAATAATAATAATAATAATAATAATAATAATAATAATAATAATAATAATAATAATAATAATAATAATAATAATAATAATAATAATAATAATAATAATAATAATAATAATAATAATAATAATAATAATAATAATAATAATAATAATAATAATAATAATAATAATAATAATAATAATAATAATAATAATAATAATAATAATAATAATAATAATAATAATTCGCTTTGTAAAGGTGTTCCCTTGCGATGTTTCAGCGAAAAACTGGCGGTACACTCTGCCATTTTACATTTAATAAGTACACGCGAAATTTAGCTCACGCACTCGGCACAACACACCTTTGAATGGAGATATATGATAAATCCAGTTCAAAACAAGTTCAGTGATAAAAGTCATATAAACAAATATGTCATCACTACCGCTAAATCACGTTGTATCGTGCCATCTGCTTGAGAGCAAAGGAGCCTCCTCTTTTCTAAATTTAGGAATTAACATGCATTTGAAATAAATCAACTCTGTTGCATAATATATTTAATTAAAACCGTTACGAAAATATGAATTTGACAATTCTCTTCTAACATATAAAAATGTATCACCATGTTAAATAACGAACTAATTTTTACCGCACAAGAGTCTATACTGCTATAGCAGCCAATGAGAGGTGATAAGGTCACGTGACCGTTAAGACATACGGGGCAAGAGTGGGTTAGAATGAGCGGTTTCAGCGCAGACCCAAAAGAGCAAGATGGCGGCCGTGCGCAATCTATGTATTTAAAGGATTTGCTGTCCTATTCAGTTTATTTTTTTTTTTTTTTTTTCTGCTTCGGGATATTGGAGTGTCTATTGAGGCTTCTCATGGTGTATTTAGTGGCTTTGAGACGTCCTTCGAGGCTTTTGTGACGTACTTCCTTGCATTTTGAAGTATTAAGGGCTTCTTAGGGGTGTATTTAGGCCCTTTTTGCTTTATTTAGAGGCTTCTAGTTCTGTATTTGGGACATTTTTGGTGTACTTAGGGGCAATTGGGATGTATTTACTGGGTATTTTTGTGTAATGTAGAGGCCTTTGAGGGGTGTACAAAAGCATTTAGGTGTATCTAGTAGTTTGTGAGGCGCATTTAGAAGATTTTGAGAGGTATTTACTGGCTTTTTGTTGTAATTTAGTGGTTTCGGAGACAGATTTTGAGGGTTTTTGCGACGTATTTACTTAGTTTTTCAGGTATTTAGGGCTTCTTTGAGGTGTATTTAGGCCCCTTTTTGATCTATTTGGGCGCTTCTTGGGGTGTGCTTAGGAGTTTTTGATATACTTAGAGTCTTTTTGGTGAATCTAGGGGTTTTGGGGCGTAATTAGGGGATTTTGCGAGGTATTTAGTGGCGTTATAATGTAATTAAGTGTTATCGGGGACATATTTAGAGAGTTTTGGGACGTATTTCGTTGCTTATTGAAGTATTAAGGGCTCCTTGGGGTGTACTTAGGCCCTTTTTGCTGTTTTTGGAGGCTTCTTGGGGTGAAATTGGTCATTTTTGGTGCATTTAGGGGCAATTGGGAGATATTTACTGTGCAGTTTTGTGAAATGTAGAGGTTTTTGAGGCGTATTTAGAGTCCTTTTGGTTTATCAACGGTTCCTTGGAGCGTATTTAAAGGATTTTGCGACGTACTTACTGGATTTTTGGTATAATTTAGTGGTTTTGGAGAGGTACTTTGAGGGTTTTGGGACGTATTTATTATAATTTTGTAGTATTTCGGGCTTCTTGGTGTGTAGTTTGGTCCCTTTTTGATGTATTTGGAGGCTTCTTGGGGTGAGATTGGAATATTTTTCTTGCATTTAGGTGTATTTGGAGCGTATTTACTGGCTTTTTGTGTAATTTTGAGGCTTCTGAGGTGTATTTAAAGGCTTTTTGTGGTATCTGGTGGCTTTTGAGGCGCATTTAAAGGCTTTTGATAGGTATTTACTGGCTTGTTGGTATGATTCAGTGATTTTGGAGACGCTTTTTGAGGTTTTGGGACATATCTCCCGGCTTTTGGAAGTATTAAGGGCTTCTTAGTGTGTATTTAGACCCCATTTTGGTGTATTTGGAGGCTTCTTAGGGTGTATTTGGGAATGGTTTGTTGTATTTAGGGGCATTTGGGACGTGTTTACTGGATTTATGTGTAATTTAGAGGCTTTTTAGGGATGCCAAAAATTGAAAGAATGTCTGAGCCTTCTAAAAATGCCTAAACTTTCAAAAATGTTAAAACTTTCAAAAACTTCGATACATTCGAAGAATTGCTAATCTTTTAAAGAATCTATAATAACAAAGAATAATATGAAAAAGTAATGCATGAAAGAGAGAGAGCAAAAAAAAGGAGAGTGCTTACCTGTTTGAGTGCTGGACGACTACTGAGCTACAATCGCACGGATATGTAGTTAAGATGAGAGGGATTAACACTGTATGCGATGTGTTTTAGAAATGAGTTTATCGTAGAAACTTATATCGAAAATTTTGAATTTAGAAAAGAAGGAGAAACGATAAAAATGGCCACTTCGGTAGTCAAGGAATGCTGTTACGTAATGGCCGTAGTGCAGGAACAGTTTCCTTGCAAGTGCTGCGTATTGTACTCCAATTAAGTACACTTTAACGCTAAAATAAAGCCGAACGGAAAAGAGGTACAAACTTGCTGTTTAAATATACCGCTTGTTTCCCGACTGACTGCGATCACAGCGACACGCCTTCTCATGCAACACAAGGTACACGTAGACCAATGCAGATGGCGTTCAAGTCGTAATTGCAATGCGTATAGCAATTGAACTTAGTTATTTAGCAATATTTGCAACATATTAGAACAGTAATGTTTTATTTCGTTGCAAAGTAGTTGCGAATGTTAACTATAATATTTGAGAGGTACAATACCCAAAATATTTAAAATAGGTGGAAAAGAAACATTGTGTTTCTGAACTAAAGTCTACAGAGAGTTTTATAAGTAAAACAAATTCAATCTTCTTATGTTTTCATTCTAATTTTATGGTTATCAGTCATTTATAGGCTTTGTGAATAACTCTGGTACGCTCTGAGTACATTGAGCCACTGTTGTATTAATCAAAAGTATAAATTATTCCTTGTCTCTCCATATGAAGCGGCTATTTTTTGCATTTTATAGCTAAGTTCGATAGAATATATTTGGGAATTAACATTCCCAATATTAGAACCACTATTCTTTTACTTGTAATTAAATTGATAATTGAAAACATCTCTTGATCTGTAGTACCGTACACTAGCATAAATCTTGAGACAAGTATTTCATTTTTGTTCGATTTATTATGTATGCCTGTCTTTATCACTTGTTTCGCACTCAAAATTATTGAAGCCGGAAACTTCTCCCAACAAAGTGGTCTTCAACACCAAAAATTGATTGATGTGTTATTTTTCACAATGACCCATTAAAAATAAGGGCAAAAGACAAACCTTCAATTAGGGTTAGTATAATTGACAACAACACCTCTACACGACTTACATAACAACATGGCGGGGAGATGAAACTTACTTCACAATAAGAAATCAATCTTTCCAAATGTAATTATATCTCCTGTCATATATTTACTGTCGGCTACCAAATGTGGGTTTCGTTAAGTACAAGTTAGTTACTTAACCGTTACCAAAGGTAATGGTGAAGTCAGACTCCCAGTTAACATGTAACCTTAGATCACAATACTGTCCAATTCTGGGATTTTCTCTATTAACAGTTAAATATTATACTGTAGTAAACATATACCACGTGACTAGGTATACAACATGCAGTTTATAATCTAGGGTAAAATCTTTTACCCTTTTACAAACTCTCTTAATGTATCATTAATCATTAAAGTCCTGAATGAGAACCAAGCAGCTGAGAAAGTCTTAAAAAACTGTTTTTCATAGATACAATGGCAGGCTAGGTGACAGATGAATGTTGTCGCGAAGAACACTAAAGAAAACGTTTGCTACGTCCCAGTGGATTAGCTACCGGAGTGTAGTGAAGGAAAGAAAATTCTAACCTAATATATGAAATAGTTTTTCATCTTTCCGTTCAGGTGTTTCCTGTATTTTAATATACCAATTAGGATAATGATACTGCAGTCGTTTCGTCCAACTATTCCCTACCACGTACTCCAAAGTTTTGAATGTTGTTAATATTCTGCCCGTTCTTGAGTCAATAAGCACCCTAACTTACACAGAGGATCGTCCTCTGTCATATCTCTCCGATTTACAGTATCTCTCCGGTTTCAGTATTTTTATAAATAAGTGATAAAACTACCAAACTGTCATATTAGACGGTAATGAAATTATGCTCAAATGAGTGCAGGCTCCATATAGCTTAGAGCACTGCCATCCTTATTACCGTTACAAAATATATAACTCAAGTACTTATTAATTTTTCCGTGTTTATTTAGGTCACCTTACAAATTTTTCCGAAAAAAACAAGAATTTTGGATTCTACATGTGAATATGGACTAAAACGCGTATAATATACAACAGATGACTGGTATATCGATTAGTTGGCTTGTTGTATTAACATAGTTATACATTTTGTATTTGAATATTTACTTTTCAAACAATGGCAACCTTCTAATATGTACAGGAATTTTAATATGTTGTGAATAAAAGTCATCATATCTTTGTAACTTGTCCTAAAATACAACATATCATTAAATAAAATGTACCCTTTTCTTTAGTTTATCCATTATGATTTTCAATTTCAATTTAAAGTGACAATTTGTAGTTAGTTAAGTAAAATCTGAACAATAATTATCTTGTAATTGCATGTTGCTGTGGAATACTGGCATTCCCAGACGGTGTGTCTGAGTTGGAGTGGTCTCCTGATGACATTATAAGGTGACTTACACCTGTCTTTGCTGCCATTAATACACACCCAGGTTGTACGTAAATAAGTAATAAATAAATGTAGTAAATCCGTAAATCGGCGGTTTTGTAAGTGAGAACACCTCAAACTCATATATGGTTAATCTCGCCTTAACGTTATGGTTTCAAAATCTCATGTGTGCCGTCATATAACTTTCTCAACACTTGTAAGAAGTTGTTTATGTTATTGTTAATAAATTGGTGATTTAAAGATAAATGACTTAACTCCCAAAGCAAATGAATTACAAAATTTGCAATTGCTCATATGGTTGATAGCCCCGGAATATGGACATCACTGTCACCGAACGAACGGAAACTACAAATATTTATCCTCTGTATAAATTAAGGTGCTTATTGACTCAGGAACGGGCAGAATATTAACAACATTCAAAACTTTGTAGGGGATAGTTGGATGAAACGACTGCACTATCGATATACTAATTGGTATATTAAAATACAGGAAACACCTGAACGGAAAGATGAAAAACTATTTCATATATTAGGTTAGAATTTTCTTTCCTTCACTACACTCCGGTAGCTATCCACTGGGACGTAGCAAACGTTTTCTTTAGTGTCCTTCGCGACAACATTCCTCTGTCACCTAGCCTGTGTAACCGCAGTATCAGACAGCGATTAGGAGGTGGCGAATTAATTGAAATCACGAGAATTAAAAAAAGAAGATAAATTAATGAAAATGCTTTGCTAAACTAATATAAAATATTGTTATATTAATATGAAATTAGAATGAAATTAGAGTAATGATTAAAACAGCGGTTTAATTAAGAATAAGATGGGAAGAATATAATTTAAGACAACTAACATGCTAGAATCCATGTAAGGGAGAGAAAATATTTCTGTAAAATCTGAACACAAGTCGGGGAGACAGGAAGAGGTGACCGTTAGCCTCTTTGTTTAAGGAAAGGTTCAATGTCTGAGAACTATAAGCAAAAATGTGTAGGAACAATAAGGTTTTCTAGATGCGGTCAAGCGTAAGACCTAAAAGGATTTACTTTGCTGAGGCGATAACGATGTATACCGTTACAAAGAGCCCAGGGTAGGCGTGACCCAACTCACGGTGGGATGTAACGACAATGAGTTCGATGAGTTTTGCTAACCAATAAAGAAAAATCGAAATAAAATGAGAAACCAATAATAATGTAAGATTTGAGAAATAGGAAGAAGGGTGAGTTATTTTGGTCATGTGATAAGGGTTAGAGTAGGGATCAGAATAAAGTACGAACGGAATCGCAGAGTAGACGAAACTTCACTTCAAAAGTCATACTACGAGGGGAAAGATGTGTTAGGGCGCGTGAAGAAGAAGTAGGGAAGATTTCTAAGTCCGAAATGTAAATCACTTCTACAGTCATACTACGAGGGAAAAGACGTGTTATTGCGCACGAAGAAGAGGTAGTAAAGATTTCTAAGTCCGAAATGTAGGGAAGTCAAGAATAACGCAACCAGCGTGAGAGAAGCAGCAGAAGAAGTTTATAATAACAAAGTATTCGCCGTATAAAGAATTAAGAGAATTCTGTTAGGAAGTTTAGTAACAGGTGGTCACCGCTACAAATCAATCTGAATCAACGAACTTAGTGAGAATTAAATTAAATCATTTTTGCAACGAACCAGTGTATTATTGAGACAACTGAGCAGCCAACAAACAACAAATCCATTTCCTACAACCATTCACCTGAGGACAAGAGATCTCATAGCTCCAATTAGAACCCAAATCAAAAGTAAACACCAACCAATTGAAATCTGACATGCGGGTATGCCGCATAATGGCGCCGACACGTTGGGGCTTCGAATTGTAGGAAATGGGTGAAATGTAACGACGAAGGACGACTACAAGGAGAAGTGAGAAGAGCAATAACGAAGGACGACTACGAGGAGAAGTGAGAAGAACGACGACGAAGGACGACTACGAGGAGAAGTGAGAAGATCGACGACGACAACTACGATGAGGACAGCAGACTACGAAGAAGACGGCAAAAACAACTACATAGAATTTTCCCCCAAACAAGAGAGAAGTTCAAGTTCTTTCGACATCAGCTGAGCCTACTAGACGACGAGCAGCACGACAAAAAAATTGGTAAAGACATCACATAAACACCACAGCCGTACAACAGAACTGTGAGTTACACATGCTCAATTTATATTTCTTGTAAATGTAATATCATTCAGTGAAATCAATGTCTATGTAATGTCTTAGTAATAAGTATTTTGGAAGGGAAATTAGAAAATTTAAAGGGGAAATTCAATGCTTTTGAGAAATAAGAAGATCGTACAGAATAAATTTAAAATGGAAAATTCTGGGGAACAAATAATTATGGAGACAGAGAAAGAGTTGGAAGTTGTTAATGAAGAGATAATGGAAAGCAATGTTATAGGATCAGTAGATGAGGGTGTAAATGGTGTAAGTAGCTTAAATGTAAATAGGAGAAGTGACAATCCTGGGGTTATGGAAAATCTACAAGAGATGTTCCAGAAACTCATGGCGCAAATGACTATTCAGAGTCAATCACTAGAAGCTAAATTAGTAGAACAGAACCAATCACTAGAGGCTAAATTAGTAGAACAGAACCAATCACTAGAGACTAAATTAGTAGAACAGAACCAAACACTAGAAGCTATGGACAAATCACTCGAGGCTAAATTAGTAGAACAGAACCAATCACTAGAGGCTAAATTAGTAGAACAGAACCAATCACTAGAGACTAAATTAGTAGAACAGAACCAAACACTAGAAGCTAAATTAGTAGGACAGAACCAAACACTAGAAGCTAAATTAGTAAGTCAAATTACAAGCCAAGGGAAAGAAACAGAAACTAGAATCACTGTCAGAATTCAAGGAATAACAGGGGAAATCCAGTCTGTAAAAGAGGCCCTGCAGCGAGAAGTAGGTACTATAAGAAGTGACCTAGAAGCTACCAAATCTCTCGTTGCAGGAGTAGAAAATAGAATAGGGGAGGAAATTAATAAGGAAAGAATAAGATTAGATGAACTGACCACGACACAGGTAACTTTTGTACAAGAGATAAATGACCGGTTTGACACTGTAAACAATAGTATAGCAGCTGACATGGAGAAGTTAAAAGAAAAAGTAGCACGTGTAACAAATATTCAATCAGAGAATACACAAATGTTGAGGGAAACAGTAAGCGAGATATCTCAAATCAGAGATACTGTAACTGGCTTACAGCTGGGACAGCAAGGGCCGGTACCTGAGAGTTCCAATTGTTCTATACATACACACAATGGAGAGAGGCAGAACGAACAGGTTAGCGCCCCTTCTGTCTCTCCTCAAAGCAGCAATAATTGCGAAGTAAATATGCAAAACGTAAATATGTATCCACCAGTGCACATGAATTTTCTAAGCGAATTGCCCCTCCCGAAATTTAATTGTCGCAATGACAATGCAGTACAATTTTTGGCCGAATTAGAAAAGTATTTTGTCATCAGAGGTGTACCCGAGCAATATAAGATGATAATAGTTCAAAGGGCGTTAGAATCTGCCGAACTTAATTGGCTACGAGTAACTGTGGGAGAAGGATGCAGTTACGAGTTGTTCAAAACAGCTTTCCTAGAAAAGTATTGGAACGCCAATGTCCAATACCAAGTAAGGAATCAAATAACAAATGGCCGATACCAAGGTAATAATGGAGAGTCTATTACTGATTATTTCCTGAGATATTCGCAAATGAGTAAATATCTACAACCTCCATTACAGGAAGCCGAACTGATTTCTCTTCTCACTCCCCACCTTCCTGAGAATATTAGAAATCACATGGTGGTAGCAAGACCTCAGACATTGAGAGAGGCAATTACATTGTTAACGGCTTTACAAAGCGTTGGGACGCAAAACTCACAAAATAGACATGAGAATCGAATGCCAGTGAGAAGTCCACACAGACCGTGGAATAATAATAATCATGACGGGGAAAGGGCACACAATCCCCGAAATTTTAACACAAACCATATGGCTACTCGTCAAAGATACGATGCCCACGTCCCGAGGGAATTCCCTAACAACAATAGAGGGAGACAGGGACCACCAAATTCAAATTCATATAATTTCCCTATGAGATATGTACATGTAACTAGGAATGGAAATAGGGGTCACCCCCCATTTCTTCGAAGAGGGAATGCAAGACCGACGTTCCGACTACCAGAAGCTAATAGACAGTATCAACCACATGACGCTGGTAGAGAGAACAATACAGACAGACCTGAAGTAAGACAGAGGAATCAACTTCTCTCAAGAGAATGGGTGCGTTCTCCTCCACCCACACCGAGGGACGCGGCGCCCGAGGTAGATGAAAGGCCAGGTACGACACAGCAGACGGGAAACGACTCCAGGGTGCGATAGAAGACGTCCCGCATCGGACCCGGATGAACACGCTAGTTCTTAATTTGAACAGGGACACAGCTCTGAGTAGGGTGGTACAGAATAAAACAGAAACAGAAATAGTAAACGGTACTCAAATAAACAATCACTTAACAGAAGTGCAAGAAGTGAGAGATGCTCCACGTATTGCTGCAATAATAAACAAAGAAAAATGGCACATTACCATAGATTCAGGATCCTCAGTTTCAGCTATAAGTCAAGCATTCTTTTATCACTTAAAAAACAATGGAATGAAATTGCAAACATTGCCCGTGAAAAGTGCATATTGTACTCTGGCGGTAGGTCGCGCCAAACAAAAGATTAATACACAAATGCTTTTGAAAGTCACCATTGGGGAGGATACAATAGAATTTGTATGTTTTGTTATTAATAGGCTATCTGTAGACATTATTATGGGTAATGACGTGTTGTATGCGCTTCAAGCTAAGTTGAATTATCAAATGGAAGCCTTGGAAATCAAAATTAAAGACGTCATAGTTAAAGTTCCGTTTAGCTCAAGGGTAGCAGAAAATGAGATAAGATTGACAGATAAAGAAAAAGAAATAGATGGAGAAACATTTTTTGTAGAATTTATACGAATAGGAGGGATGGAGCTAGTTAAGATGAATCCATTAGAAGCAGAAGAGATGGGAAACTATGATAATGAAGTGTACGTAGCGGCAGAAGAAGGGCTTTTAGAGATGACGTCATACGGACTTGGGCAGACAGAAGCATGTGAACAGGAGATAATTACCCTACCAGATGATTTCCAGGTAGTCGAAAATAACGTAAACATGACCTATAGAATAAGAGAAACAGTAGCAAACTCGAACCTACTTAACGACCACCAAAAAGAGATTTTTTATAACATTTTATGTAAACATAGAAATGTATTTTCGGAACACACTGGGACCTATAATGATTTTGAGTATGAATTCGAGATACATGATGTTCCCCCATTCAAATATAAATACAACGTCGTACCATCCATGCTCTAATCCAAGCGAGCGCGTAATGAAAGACCTAGGTGTTCATCTCCGAGTCCTTTGCTCATTGAAACAGACTACCTGGCCAGACCACATCAACTATATTGAGTTTATATTCAACAATTCAGTCAATTTAACCACAGGATATGCTCCTATCCAATTGCATAGGAATTTAACACCGGAACCAATAATAGAGGGTATTCCGGAAAGTATACAAGTGACAACCGAGACAGATCGAGAACGGATCCAGAATGCTGTTAAAAGAATAATGGAAAAAGTAGAGAAAAGAAACGCAAAGAGAATGCGGTATAAGAAGAATTGGGAACCAAAGGTCGGCGACTTAGTTCTAGTGAAATCTTTCGACAAGTCAGATTTGTTAGGAAAGAAGAATAAAAAGCTATATATGCTATGGAAAGGCCCATACCGGATTGAGAAAATATTTGGTGACAGAGCGTATGCTCTATCACACCCAAGAAATGGTAAACCGATAGGCAGATATAACATCTCCCTAATAAGGCCATATCGTCAGAAAAACGTTGTAAACAGTACAGAGCAGACCCAAGAATCACCTGTGTAAATGTGATTGAAATTATATATACGAAGATGTAAAGAATACCAAGTAAAAGTTATATAATTAGTACGGGTAACGTTTTCGTTTGAAATTCAAACACTGCGTGGGAGTTGCAAGTTCCAAAATTCCCGTGCACAAACAAAATGATAATGTAATAAGAATAACCACAGCTAATGAACATGTTAAAAAGATCTTTAAAATAATTTGTGAAATGTAAATATAGTATAAGTACTGATGTATTCATGTGCCAAAAGGCTATGTTGTTATTGTAAAGGTCACAGACTTAGGCGTGACAAAGTGAAAGAAAGTTGAGAGTGAAAAGTGAAGTGGAAAGACAGGACAATGAACTGCCAATGTTTACTGTCAGGTAAACGAACCACCTGATTACAGGTAGACAACTGAGTGCAGGTAGAGGTAACCATATTTGGACATCGTTACGCAAAATATAATAATGTGAGGACGAATGTTCTTACGGTGAAGGACTGAAAGATAAAGGAACGTCCCAATAAGTTAATATAATAATAAAAAAAAAAATCATTGAATGTAAAATGTAATATTGTAAACTGTAATATAGTAACATTAATGTAGTACTTAAGGAATGTAATAAGGTAAAATCAAGTTGATGTCAAGTGAGACAAGGATAATTCAGTGAAGTGTATATATATAGTTGAGGTATCACGAATGTTATTTGTATATAGGGTAATAACCACATATACGACAGTGTACTTGTCTATGTACGTAATGTATCATATCTATAATTCTATGTATATGATGTACCATATTGACCATTCTATGTGTATAAAGTAACACACTGATGAAGGTGAGGGAAACGGTGACCACCGAAAAATGTTTCGAGTAGGGAATGAGAAATTATAAGATATAAGGAGGAAATGTCATGACGGGGGTTTGACAAAATTTAAATGATGGGTATTTCATTTTTGTCAAACGGGCATTATGTAACCGCAGTATCAGACAGCGATTAGGAGGTGGCGAATTAATTGAAATCACGAGAATTAAAAAAAGAATATAAATTAATGAAAATGCTTTGCTAAACTAAAATAAAATATTGTTATATTAATATGAAATTAGAATGAAATTAGAGTAATGATTAAAATAGCGGTTTAATTAAGAATAAGATGGGAAGAATATAATTTAAGACAACTAACATGCTAGAATCCATGTAAGGGAGAGAAAATATTTCTGTAAAATCTGAACACAATTACCATTACCTTTGGTAACGGTTAAGTAACTAACTTGTACTTAACGAAACCAACATTTGGTAGCCGACAGTAAATATATGACAGGAGATATAATTATATTTGGAAAGATTGATTTCTTATTGTGAAGTAAGTTTCATCTCCCTGCCATGTTGTTATGTAAGTCGTGTAGAGGCGTTTTTGTCAATTATACTAACCCTAATTGAAGGTTTGTCTTTTGCCCTTATTTTTAATGGGCCATTGTGAAAAATAACACATCAATCAATTTTTGGTGTTGAAGACCACTTTGTTGGGAGAAGTTTCCAGCTTCAATAATTTTGAGTGCGAAACAAGTGATAAGGACAGGCATACATAATAAATCGAACAAAATTGAAATACTTGTCTCAAGATTTATGCTAGTGTACGGTACTACAGATCAAGAGATGTTTTCAATTATCAATTTAATTACAAGTAAAAGAATAGTGGTTCTAATATTGGGAATGTTAATTCCCAAATCTATTCTATCGAACTTAGCTATAAAATGCAAAAAAATAGCCGCTTCATATGGAGAGACAAGGAATAATTTATACTTTTAATTAATACAACAGTGGCTCAATGTACTCAGAGCGTACCAGAGTTATTCACAAAGCCTATAAATAACTGATAACCATAGAATTAGAATGAAAACATAAGAAGATTGAATTTGTTTTACTTATAAAACTCTCTGTAGACTTTAGTTCAGAAACACAATGTTTCTTTTCCACCTATTTTAAATATTTTGGGTATTGTACCTCTCAAATATTATAGTTAACATTCGCAACTACTTTGCAACGAAATAAAACATCACTGTTCTAATATGTTGCAAATATTGCTAAATAACTAAGTTCAATTGCTATACGCATTGCAATTACGACTTGAACGCCATCTGCACTGGTCTACGTGTACCTTGTGTTGCATGAGAAGGCGTGTCGCTGTGATCGCAGTCAGTCGGGAAACAAGCGGTATATTTAAACTGCGAGTTTGTACCTCGGCTTTATTTTAGCGTTAAAATAGTACTTAATTGGAGTACAATACGCGGAACTTGCAAGGAAACTGTTCCTGCACCTACGGCCATTACGTAACAGCATTCCTTGACTACCGAAGTGGCCATTTTTATCGTTTCTCCTTTTCTAAATTTAAAATTTTCGATATTAGTTTCTACGATAAACTCATTTCTAAAACACATCGCATGCAGTGTTAATCCCTCTCATCTTAACTACATATCCGTGCGATTGTCGCTCAGTAGTCGTCCAGCTCTCAAACAGGTAAGCACTCTCCGTTTTTTGCTCTCTCTCGTTCATGCATTACTTTTTCATATTATTCTTTCTTATTATAGATTCTTTGAAAGATTAGCAATTCGTCGAATGAATCGACTTTTTTGAAAGTTTAAAATTTTTGAAAATCTAGGCATTTTTAGAAAGTTCAGACATTCTTTCAATTTTTGGCATCCCTAAAAACCTCTAAATTACACATAAATCCAGCAAACACGTCCCAAATGCCCCTAAATACAACAAACCATTCCCAAATACACCCTAAGAAGCCTCCATATACACCAAATAGGGTCTAAATACACACTAAGAAGCCCTAAATACTTCCAAAAGCCAGGAGATATGTCCCAAAACCTCAAAAAGCGTCTCCAAAATCACTGAATCATACCAACAAGCCAGTAAATACCTATCAAAAGCCTCTAAATGCGCCTCAAAAGCCACCAGATACCACAAAAAGCCTTTAAATACACCTCAGAAGCCTCAAAATTACACAAAAAGCCAGTAAATACGCTCCAAATACTCCTAAATGCAAGAAAAATATCCCAATCTCACCCCAAGAAGCCCGAAATACTACAAAATTATAATAAATACGTCCCAAAACTCTCTAAGTACCTCTCCAAAACCACAAACTTATACCAAGAAGCCAGTAAGTACGTCGCAAAATCCTTTAAATACGCTCCAAGGAACCGTTGATGCACCGAAAGGACTCTAAGTACGCCTCAAAAACCTCTACATTTCACAACACTACACAGTAAATACCTCCCAATTTCCCCTAAATACACCAAAAATGACCAGGTACACCCCAAGAAGCCTCCAAAAACAGCAAAAAGGGCCTAAGTACACCTCAAGGAGCCCTTAATACTTCAATAAGCAACGAAATACGTCCCAAAACTCTCTAAATATGTCCCCGATAACACTTAATTACATTATAACGCCACTAAATACCTCGCACAATCCCCTAATTACGCCCCAAAAGCCCCTAAATTCACCAAAAAGACTCTAAGTATACCAAAAATATCCTAAGCACACCCCAAGAAGCGCCCAAATACAGCAAAAAGGGGCCTAAATACACCTCAAAGAAGCCCTAAATACCTCAAAAACTAAGTAAATACGTCGAAAAAACCCTCGAAATCTGTCTCCGAAACCACTAAATTACAACAAAAAGCCAGTAAATACCTCTCAAAAACTTCTAAATGGGCCTCACAAGCTACTAGATACTCCAAAATGCTTTTGTACATCCCTCAAAGGCCTCTACATTACACAAGGCAAGCTTATGTGAAAGAAGGATTAGTGTCCCATCATCTAGTCTGCTGTCATATTGTAACGTAGGTAATTTTCTTTACGTTTCGGATATTGCTTTGCATATTGACAAATTAAACCGCGTTTTCGTTTGGTGTTTAATAGTTGCCGTCATCTAGTCGATATACCGGCCTTCAGCAACGTAGAAAACCTGGATATTATTTTAATTTACTGCGAATGTCGCATAAATGTTACTGCAGCCATTGCATTGTACGCTGAAGGCTACCCAGATCGACGGTGACCGCCTCGTACCTTTGCCAACATCTGCACGAAACTCAGGGAAACAGGAAACTGGGCTCCCACAAAGGGACAACTTAGAAAGACAGCGACTGGCACTGGGAACGAAATTGCTGTTCTGACTGCTGTAACGCTCAATTCTAAGGTGAGTTTCCAAATGATTGCGCGAGGTTCTAGAATAAGCCGCAGTAGTTCACGAGCATAATTTTTTAAAGGCCTCAGTTTCATCCGTTCCATTTCTCACTCCATCAATAGCTGTACGGGAATGACTTAGAATCCCGCATTGTTTTCTGTCATTTTGCACTTCAGCAGTTGCCAGATACTTCAGCATTCCTAAGTAATATGTTGTTTACGGACAAAACTTCATTTAGAAACCATGGTCATATAAATCTGCGGAAGATGCACTACTGGTCCATACAAAATGCCCACTGGTTTCTCCAAGTTGCTCATAAATGTTGTGTCTATGTCTGGTGCGGTGTCATTGGTAACCATATTTTATTGGATGTGGGATTGGAAACGCGTCTATTAATATGATTCCAGTGTGATGGATGTCCCGCACGTTATGCACAAGTTCCCAGACACGTTGAGGAAGCCAAGTTTTCAAATAGATGGTAAGGACGGGGAGGTGGTGCGCGATGGACAGTTCGGTCCCCAGACTTGACGCCATTAGAGTTCTTTCTCTGTGGCACAGTGAAACATAGAGTGTATCAAGAACCGCCAACGATAGTAGAGGATATGCAACACTGCGACATGTACGGCACTATTTACAGAAACACTGCCATAAGTGCAACACTCTTCTGTTACCAGATTCAAAAAGTGTATTGATGCAAACGTAGGGCACCTCCAACATCTGTTGAAGTGACGCGGTTTCATCGGACAAGACGCTACTAATGATTCTCCATGCATTTCTCATGCCGCATATAATGCAGAACAATGACGTTTCTGAGGGCTATAGGCCACTACTAAATGTGTTTAGAAAAGCGAAACCAAGTTTGTTATCACTAATTGTAGCTCTATTTGTCACTTTGCTAGAGTAAACGTACATGTCCCATTTTAAAAAATGCAACTTGTTGTTGGAAGTTTTATTTGTTTACCTTTATGGACTGCGCACGCCTTCTCATTGTTTGAGCCTCTGAAATAGGTACATTCCTGGTCAGCTGGAATTTTCATATTTTGTTTCGTTTCGGAGATATTTGAGGTCGCAGAGTTACGTGGGACACGCTATATATAATACGGTAGCCGGCAGTTGGTCGTAATTACTTAGTTATATTGTATTTATAACCTGGCCTTATTGTACCATCAGCATCCCGTTTGAATGTCCGCAACGTCTTGACTTGGCTTCAGATGGATGGTCCAACTCTTAAGTGAGCATATCAACACGGACGTTAAAGACCAACTCTTTCCTTTGAATACATTCCTTTTCTTCCTTAAAATGAGAAAACGTTTCCAAGCATATATTACAAAGTATGGAAAGCACATTTAGTTAAATGATTAATTGTTTAAAATCCAGCAAAATCTTCCTCTTCCTTCCAGCACTTCAAATTTTCTTATATATTTTGTAAATTAATCTTATCTAAATATGTACTTGTTTGTTTACTCGAGTTAAATTACTTTAATTAAATTAAATGAACGATAAAAAGCGTATCAAAAGCACTGATAACTTCTTCTCAATTCATTTGGTCAGTCTACTTCAAAACCATGAGCCTACATGTTCTGAAACATCAAAACTAATTTTACATCGTTCAGTTAATTGTTAGACCGCTCAACGTGGGTGAATGACGGGATTGAAAGGGAGCTGGAGCTGTGGTAGTTCTATTAGCGACTTTTCCTTACAATCTAGATTTGTGAAACCCGCTTTCCAGAAATTATGGCATACCAACTAAATTTCGAAAATGAGCAAAAGGCCAATGTATGTTTCAACATGAGGAATAAGCAGCTGCTGTTTAAAACGCGATACTTTATGTTATTGTGAATAATTTATTTTATACATCCTCTATATTCCATTCATTTGTTTGGGTAATACACAATTCTCTCATCAGACCTCTGGAACACATAAAGGTTTCTGGATGTACTTTTCATATTCTATGTGTAGTGCGCGTATGGTTGACTTAGGGTTCTTCGCTGGAAATCTATTTCGACAGTAAGTTAGGCTGGGATATTCATATTACCACTTCATGTAAAATTATCTAACGATCAACTAATGCTTAATGGTTTTATATATTTTATAATTTTATTATTTGAAACACAAGGAAACGGATTAAGAAACAAAAAGTGAGAAACGTGGTATTATTAAATGATGCGACGATCATTGGAAGCTGCCGAAAATGCAGATAAGCAGTGCATATTTTGAGATTGTACCCTCGAAAATGTAAGCAGAGACGGACTGCTTTGAACCCAAAGATTGGACAGAGGAACGCCGGAAAGCAGAGAACTCATGTGCAGACAAACTAAGGAGGACTCCGGGTAGCAGGTGAAGCATGATAACCAAAAACCGAAAGACTGGTGAAAAAACTAGTGAATTTCGCCAGTTGTGCAATAAAATATGTTAGTATTTTCAGGAATGACTAGTCGAGGCTTGAAAATTCAGCTTCCATTTAGTAGAAAGAAACACTTTAAGGAAAGAAATGTATATGCATAGACTATAATGTTTCATTTTTACCAGTCCACTCAAGGTTAATTCTTCCCACATTGCCACTGCCCCCCCTTCCATACTTCTCAGTAAGCGAGCAGTGAGGGAGGAACTGTGCAACATCAAGCGGAGGAGCTGTATAAAGAGACATGGAACGAATGTGGGGATATACGTGTTTCACCTGGGCCTTGATCGGCCAGACTGAAAACTCTATAATTTTATTTGTTCCACGAATAATTTTACGACAAAAAGATTTAGCACTTTATTGGTATTCAAGCCTGCAGAGCATAATTTAAAGCCGCCTTTATCATGAGAATATTCTTCACTTTATATTTTACCTGCAGAGTAATGTGCTGTGCTAGGGGGGGGGGGGGCTGCGCCATGGCTCAGTGGTTAGACCGCTTGGTTCTCACCAAGGCGGCCCGAGTTCAATCCCAGGCGACCACAAATTGAGATTTGAGGTGGACAACACGGCGCTGGGGCGGGTTTTCTCCGGAACCTCCGGTTTCCCCCGCCATCTCATTCCACCGGTGCTCCATCTTCGTCTCGTGTATCATCAGTGTCACCGCCTGCGGTGCCCTATGTAGTAAAAGCGGGTGTTAAACACTACACATTTCATGTGTTGGGGGATGCCGAAATGCTCACCACATGTTCTCTCCGTATCGGGTGGATGATCGCCCACCTCTGCCGTGCGTAAGTGGGCGTGAGGCCTGTAGTCGGGTTGGTAGGCCTCGTACCTTTTAGGGCTGTCGCGCCACGGATTATTATTTTTTATTTAGTAATATGCTGTAGAAAATAGAGATTATTGTAACCTGATACAAGTGCCATCCATTCTTACGACAGCTTAAAAACGACAGTTTATAAGTGACTATGTAGGATTAATAACATTTTCAAACAGTTTAAAAAATAGCGACATATATTTCAATGAACTTCATCCAGCCACTATAAGAAAAGTTTTAAGAGGGTTCAGTCTCATATAGATTTATAGATTTATAGATTTATAAATCTAACAAATTTAAATTGGCATCCGTCGAAGTTGCAGTATGCTTAATATTATAAGAAATGAAGCCTGTCTGAATGCAAAAGTGCTACGTGTCCAGTAAAAAGGACTACCAAAGTACGCATTTAAAGCTGTTATATTGCTTCCATGCAAATGCCCAACTTATATTTCATGTAAAAGGTATAGGAATGGTCTACCAGTTCGGAACATCACTTACTGTTGATGTTTTCCCGCTCTTTAGTTATTTTGTCATTCGTAGATATGAATTCATTTGAAGACTTGTCCAACACAATATCCGTCACTAGTGACGATGATGTAATAGCATCCTTTCCAAATATCTACATTATATTCCTTCAGACTTCTATTCGACACCCTGAGGAGCCATCTCGGTGTTTCTTCCTTACGTATTTTGTCCCTTGCGTCGGTTTCTGAATACAATTTTATCATTTAAATTTGAAAAAAGTGTGTGTGTGTATGTGGCACTTAACAGGGCTTTTAGAAGTTATGAAAAGAGTGAGGATATTGGTTGCCGAGAAAGAAGCTATATTAATAATAAGTTGCCTTAAAATAAACCGAGGTTTTCAAATATAAAAAATAACTAACAATGTAAAGGAAAGGAAACCACAGTTTTTTCCTTCGTTATCTACCATATTTAGATTAAAACGTATTGCTTTCAAGTTTTTCGTTTGGTACTAAAATAAAGCCTCTGAACTTAGAATTTTGACAGTAGAAATTTATTTAAATCAGTCTTGCTAAATGCAAAGTTCCACAAGTCGTTGGCTGTAGCATTGGCAACGGGCGTACAAAGGTAAAAGACGCACATGTGGAGCCACCTGTGTCACAAATCCGATAAATTTCTACCCAGGGAATCTATTCAGCTCTCAAGAGAGCTCTAAGGTTAGCTTCGGCACATTTGGTGTTAAAGCCTTTTACCGTGTGTAAATATAACTCCATTCAGATAGTCGAACAAAATTAGATGTGTATGCAGTGGCGTACAAAATGCTGATACGAAAAATGCCAAAAAATAACGTGATGCAGTGTGGATATTATTGAATCAGGCAGTTGACATTGGAGAATATATTCATAAATGTACCACGACTTGTGCAGACAAGATGGTTAAAGGATAAACAAGAGATTTGCGCTCCAAATCCAGTAAGAATCGTCCTCCTTGAGTGAAGTTCTTCTCCGGGTTGTCAGAGCTGCCAAATGCCGAACTTCAAATGGGAGCCGATGTGAAAAATAAAACCTCTTAAGCTTTCATTGGATTATTCATAATGTTTACCATATGATACAAAAATGATTGCCTGAACAACAATCATTAGTTTTTGTGCTTTTACTGCCACGTAGACAGTATTTAGAGAAAGTTATATTACATTCCAAAAATTGTATAAGGAGATTTCAATAGAAATATATGGTTTTTACAACTATTAAGTAAAATAAAACTGGTTTGTAGAAAAAGATCCGCACCCACGCTTGTATGTACGATATGAATTGTTCTATTCGAATGCCAGTGTGTCTGTGAAGAGGATAAATCAACAACGAAAAGTCGGTTAAATACCAAAATTGGTATTTGAATTCTGGAAATTTTAAATAAAACCCATCACCAAAATGCCATTTACATATACATGTTTTTCGAAATTTTGTATTTTCAAGTAGATATTCTCTTGAAGCTATTTATTAAAATACTACAGTTTAACAAATAAAATAGCACGCGTTTTTAATTTTCTACAAGGTAACAGACTCCGTATCCCCTTCATTTTGAATGACTTTACACCTGACAAACCGTAAAGCTGAAGAGAATCTTATTAAGTACAAATCTTAAACACTGTTAAGGCACATAAACTATATTATTTATTATACTTCAATTCTGTTTATTTTGAGAATATAACAGTTTTCAGGATAGCCGTTATTACTAGCTTCAGTTTTAAAACACATAGGTATAGTTCTCTCAAATAAGGCCTTTTTTGTAAATTTACGTCCTCCAACGTTAAGTCATATCGGATGATGAATGGAATGGGCAAAATGATGCGCAAATGAGCCCAGGGTCCATAGAGCTTAGAGTTATCCGACATTCGTCTTTCAGGATAAGGGAAAACCCCGGAGAAAACCTTATCCAGGTAACTCACTCTGACCGAGATTTGAACTCGGGACCTCTTCAACGTGAGGCTGACACTCTACTACCACGCTACCGAGGCGGGCTCAAATAGGAACATATTTGTTTTCTGTCCTCCTGAAATGAAATCTGCAGTGTTTAACGCCCGCTTTTACTACATACGGCACCGCAGGCGATGACACTGATGATACATGAGATGAAGATGGAGCACCGGTGGAATAAGATGGCAGGGGAAACCGGAGATCCCGGAGAAAACCCGCCGCAGCGCCGTGTTGTGCACCACAAATCTCACTTTGTGGTCGCCTGGGATCGAACCCGGGCCGCCTTGGTGAGAGACAAGCGGTCTAGCCACTGAACCACGGCGCGGCCTTTCTTTCCTCCCTCCTCCTCATGCAAGGAGCAAGGAATTTCAATATGTTCACTTAGCGGCCAACTCTTAAAATACGTAATTATCGCTTAAGCCTACTATATTCCATTATTTCATTTGTTCCTACTAAGAAATATGTAATAAACTCATTTTTACAAATTAGTATATCCATTCTCCTAAACTAACTAGAAGGATAAGGGTTTCTGATATTATTTATGATTGATCCGGAAAATAATATTATGTGTGTGTAGACCTAGCAGCAAGACCTAGGTGTTGATGGAGGAGCAGAGCGTATCAAGGATATTCTTGGCTGTACTAGTAGAGATAGTCGTGCCAGAGAGGCCGAGGTTAAGATTCCGCATAAAGAACAGGCGTGCAGGAAAATCTATTTCTAAGGACTCCGAGTTGGAGAGTGATGTGAGACTTTCAGTTAACGCTTTATTTACCAGTGCTTCTTTAAAGCAATATTAACTTCTCTTAGCTGTATTTAATATGGATAGCGCTTTGCCCTCCCAATACCAATGCTGCTTTAATGCTAGGTGTCTGCTGTTAACAGTGTTGACACTACAGAGCAGTGGGTCAGGGATGGATGTTCCGGAACAGTAAAACTTGGCTATAGATTGTCAGATGGTTAGCTATACAATTTCGTAGTGTATATTATTGTCTGAAATTGTGTGCTATAGTTATTTCATGCAGTTGAAATAATTTGTGCTTGTTTTGGAGTTATCATTGAGAACCTTGTTTGTTGAACTTGAAGTTTGTTTCAGTACAAGGAAGATAAGTGAAAAAATGTAAGAGTTCCTCTAAGCAACATTGGTATTGAATGTGCATTTCAGAGTTTAGTAGTTACAAATGCTTATTGCATTGCAGGTGAAATCTTCTGCTACATACCAGATTTTGATGGTTCCCTGTTAGATATCATGTCAAGATTTTGACTCAAGAGAAGGTGGAGTTTCTTACAAACTTAGCAGATAGTGGGTTCAGGAAACACATTGATATACCTACTGAAGATAAATCTGATATTCGAAATGAAGAAGATGATGCCATTATATGCTGCTGCTTCAGGAGTTATGTCTAAATTTATGTTGGTAAGAGCACTTAGAGAGAAAAAAGTTTGGAATTTTTTTGGGACGCTGTTCGGGCTTTGACTGGTGCTCCCTGTGAAAATCAAATTTTAAAGTTTTTGCAGAAAACTGCCTTTCTTCAGTAACTCTGGCAGTTTCTGTCAAACAAACGGGTATTTTATGCTGGCACAGTTAGAGCAAATAGGGTAGGAAAATGCCCTATGAAACCAGAGACAGAGCTGAAGAAAGGTGCTCATGGTTCATTAGACTGGCGGATAGAGATCACAAATACCATAGGACAGATCCTCTGGTTCGATAGGAAGAGCATCAAATTCCTCTAGTCTTACACTTGTGTGGAACCCATAGGAACTTGCAGCACATATTCACCAGCAGAAAATCTGTTTTTTGTTGTTGTTGTTGTAATTTACGTCCTCCCAACATTTAGTCATATCGGACGGTGAAATGTGTGAAATGGTGCTCAATGCGTTCGGGGTCCATGGAGCTTAGAGTTACCCGACATTCGTCTTTAAGGATATGGGAAAACCCCGGAAAACACCTTATCCAGGTAATTCACCCTGACCGAGATTCGAACTCGGGACCTTTTGAACGTGAGGCAGACACGCTACCATCTACGCTACCGAGGCGGGTAGAAAATAAGTTCATTGATGTACCAAGACCAGATATAATGGTAAAGTATAATAAGAACATGTAAGGGGTTGATCTTGCTGATATTCCAAAAGAGTTATACAGTATCCAAGTGAGATCATGGCATTTTTTTTTCTTTTGCCATTTACGTCCTCCAACGTTAAATAATATCGGACGATGAGTTCACGGAAATGGTACATACTTGCCATTTACTGGTGTGTGACAGTAGTGGTAACCAATGGTTGGCTTCTGAATCGTCTGCATTCTAACCAATGCAAGGAGACAGCTCTCCTTATTGCAGTTCCAGGTCAGTTTGCAATTGGATTAACAGCGGCAGGGAAACCACCTTCACAGAAGAGGATAGGGTGCCCAAGCAGTGAAACACTGATTTAGACATTAAAAAGATCTGGCAAAATTTCCATGGCGCAAGTTATCGATGTGCGTACTGATGGTAAGCATCATGTGCTAGATATGTCTTCTACAGAAGGTCGCTGCAAAGTGTGCATCAAGTCAAAAACACATATTGTGTGCACGAAGTACAAAGTTAATTTGTCTTACTACTAGTAAGAAGCGTTTTCATCTGTTTCATGACAATTAAAGAAAAGGAAAAAACAAAGAAAGAGTGAAGAATATTCAAATAAGTAAAAGAAACATAAAGAATAACTTTTGTGAAAATGGGCTTTTCAAGTCTAATACTATCAACTATAACAATAATTTCGTTTCCACTTCAGCACTATTCATTTAATTTTGTTACCATTGTTTATCAATGTTGCTTGTAAGAAACGTGTAAAACCAGTTTAAATAAAAGTACCAAATATCAAAATATCTAGCTATAAAATTATTTTATGCAGTTCCATTCTTAAAAATTAGAACCAGGATTTTGTTTGAACAAATGTGAAAATTCGGTAAATAAAGGGTTAAAGGACCATGGACTTCAGTCTACACAAACCAAGGTGTGAATACATCGTGAAGAGGAATGAATGGTACTAGGATAGTAAAATATAATGTCACTAACGAAAACTTCCGCGGACCAGGAGTCACCCAGAAGGACTTGGCTATACAAATACACTCGGAGCTTTGTAGTGGGTGACTAAAGAAATGTTTAGTACTTGTGGAGTCAAAAGGATCAAAAGATCAGAACCATAGCGGATGATAGGGGTCCTCCAAAAGAAAGAAATCCTCCATGCGAAAAAGAAATGTGCGTAACTGCCTCAGCTACCAATCAGCTAAATTTGGATACTAGAAAATTGTCCGGAGCAGCCAGATAACAACTAAGCGCCCTAGAAAATGCGAGAAAATTCGGGCAATTCTATCCCGGAAACTACCGATTCGAGTATGTATCTAAACCAGAGTTTTATTAAAAGTACCAGAAGCAGTACAGATACGCATTTTTCGGAAAGATGAATTCCTGTAGAGAGACACAGCTGTCTCTTGCAGGGAAGCTCTGTCCATTATCAAAATGTTTATAACCTTGCTGAGTACCCTGAGAAGCTGAAGGAAGAGAATATCAGACATGTCCAAGGAGAGATGGTTAGTGAGGTACATGAGGCGTCATCTTACGAATTCCTACTTTTACTCACGTTCTTCCCCCTTCAACATGAAGCCTTGTTCTGCTACTGCGATGATCAGGAACTTTGTAAACGGTTCTGCAAGTACAACGAGAGAGGAAAAATCAAGGACTGTGTCATCATGGTGGTAGATTAGTAAGGAAATTCTAAAGCCAGTTAAAGTGGCCTATAGAAGATAAAAATTGGATAAATGTATTCAGATACATAACCAGGAGATAATAACTGAGAATTTGAAAGTTCGAGATGGACAAGCGGGCTGCTTGGCACAACCCTTTATCCTACTGATGTAACACACGTCTGCAAATACATTCGTCAAATATGAAGTACCCACTACACTGCACAAGGGTCCCTTCAAGTTCCTTTTGGACCCAGAAAGGACGAGAAAGAGGACGAACTAAAGAGGAGTGCGGGCAGTGAAGGACTTGGTCGCTCATTGCAATGGGGCTAGGAAGGCGAACATTGCACCGATTGATGCTAACGGAAACCTCACCTCGTGGGAGTGTGCTGAAATCAATCTAAATAGGGAAAATGCTAATGAAGTGTTTGATAGTAAAGATCTCAATATTATTAATAATGCTAATGAACCAACCTTTGCAACTTCACGAAGAAAAGAAGTTCTTGATATTAGGCTAGAAACAATTATAATGGAGCATAATAGAGAACTATGTATCAGGATGGTGCCTATCATCGGAAAGAACTTTTTCAGGTCACTCAAGTAATATTTGTTATACATAAATCTGAGACAAGCTGATGGCACGGGAAATAGAACAGACCGATCAGTACTGATATAGCATATTTCAAAGAATATTTATATTGGTTGTGGAGTTTGCTGACGACGAGTTGCAACAATCAATTCTACTATCATGTGAACAAGATTGTTAAGCTAATGAGGCTTACTGTCCAAGGAAGGTGCCTTGATGTTCACAAGAGTTAAGCAAAAACAAGGCAGGCAAACCCTTCAGTCAAAAAGGTCTTATGGAAGGAGTGCTGCCGGGGGATGGAAAACATTCCCTATGGTGCAAGATACATGAAGCAAACTGTTATTACAATTAAGAGGCTAATGTCACATACAGTATGGAACAGAAATGCTTATGCAAGTTGCGAGTGCTCATTTTCCAGACTGCAATGCAGAAAGCTGGTTAACTGATCAGAGATAACCAAATCTTCATCAACTATCATTGGCCAGAGGGGAGTTCATTTTGATCAGACATAATTAATGTCACTAAGGTGAGCAGTCAACTTGTTTGGGCCATGCAAGGCAGCTGGATATGACTCATTTATACCAGCATTTCTACAGCAAGGTATTGTATATATTCAGTCCCTACGTTTTAATATTTATAGGGTTTATCTAGCCAGTGGATGTACACCAATGGATTTGCAGTAAACCAAAGTTATATTTACACTTAAATCAGGGCATCTTATCTACGGTCAAGGCGAACCACGTTATTCAATATGCCTCTCTTTATTTTTGGTAAGAACCTTTGAGAGATGAGTTGATAAACATATTAGCAACGTATTAATGTATTATCCATTCCACAGCTTGCCTATCAGTAAGAGAAATCAACGTTAACTGGGCATTCATCATATGGCCTCTAACACTGAGAAGTCACTAAGTACTAAAGAGTTCTCCTTGATATCGGAGGTATGTTTGGCAGGACTTCTTGTGATGTGGCATCAGATATCCTTCTTGAGTGGGTACGTTTTGCTTTAGTAAATAGGAAGATAAGCATGAGTGCGACTGAAGAGGTGCAGAGTGGTTTGTAGCGTGAGGCTGTTTGCAGGGGGATATTCCATCATCCTTGCCAAGGAAACTTGTAAGCAATTCGCTTTTGCGGGGAATCAGTGAAGAAGGTTACTTCACAGTTGGTTTCTCCTTTACCTGGGAAAGAGATGCCTATTTCATCAGGACGACACTTTTTGGGGATTAGTTTCCTATTTAATACAAGTTAAACATCTTCGACTCTCTCTAGAAAACAGATAAACTTGAAAATGCCGTATGAATCAAAGTATTTTCGAAGTCTAGTGTCATTTAGACATGCACAGGAACGATTTGTAGGTCATTTAACACGAACTATTTGTAAGATCGATTTGTAACGGGTGTGATATATTGGATTTACACTGCGATGGACAGACCAGTATTCTCTTATGCTGCAGCATTCTCTTATGAGTGTCCAAGAGTAAAATGTAAGATTAGCAGGAAAGAAATTTTTGGAATTTTGATATGTTAATTATATTCCCCGAATTTTCTCTACCTCCATTTCATTGCCATTGTCATTTCACATCATATTTCATCCAATGTTCTCTTTCAGGAATCGGATGCTGAGACCACTTCCAAACCACAGTATTGAGGAATGTCCATTTTCGTGGCCTATCGCGGAAGGTTTCTATCTAAGTAATATATAGGAATCCTCCCCTCTGCACTGTCGTGGCTGTTTGGGACGCCGCCCTCTGTCTCCTCTTGCCTCATCCTTCTTCCCCGGGATGCCCCACTTCGGAGAATAGGTACAATAGATCAAGACTGGTCACAGTGCCGAATTCCTTCCTTAGTAATCCTAATACTTACGTAATAAAATATCGTAATTAGTGAAAGTCAGAAATAATGCGTAAGTACTTCTACTACTATTCCGCTAAAACTTTCCAAGTGCAGAAAAACATTCCAAAAGGCACATATCAAAATTGCGAGGGTGGGTCAAAAAGTAATGCCTCCTATTTTTTTCCTTAAATAAATAAGTTATGTGTAAACTTTGAATTTGGTGCAATTCCTCAAAACTTCTTCTCCAAACCCCTGCAGTAGTATCTTTCTAAGTTAACAGGTGGCAGCATTGCACACTCTTGCAAAATGGCTGACACCGACATTCGTATTAAACAGCGTTCTGTGATTTAATTTTTGACTGCGGAAGGTGAAACGCCAATTCGCATTCTCGAAAGTCTAAAAAATGTGTAAGGTGATGCAACGGTGGATGTCAGCACTGTTAGACGATGGGTTCGTCATTGTAACGAAGCTGAAGGGCAAACACCATTGGCAGATGAAAAGCGAAGTGGCAGGCCGGTGGCTGCAGTAACTCCATGCAACATTCAGCGAGTCGATGACATCATTCGTGGTGATCGCCGGGTAACAACAGGTGAATTGTGTCGCATTACATCCCTGAGTAAAGGCAGTGTGATGACTTCAACAACTGGGTTACTCAAAAGTTTGTTCGCGTTGGGTACCAAGAATGTTAACCACCCAAAACAAAGAAACAAGGAAAACAATAGCATCCGAACAGTTGCAGCGCTTCAGTTTGGAGGGAGAGGAGTTTCTGGAACAAATTGTTACTGGATACGAAACGTGGGTTGATTTTTTTATAACCTGAATCAAGGAGGCAGTCAATGGAATGGCATCACACAACGTCACCGAAGAAAAAAAGAATTCAAAACTCAGCAGTCGGCAGCGAAAGTTATGGCGACAGTATTTTGGGATGCAGAGGGTGTGCTTATGACTGATTTTTTGTAGCAGGGATGCACAATAAATTCTGTCCAAGACGTCAGAACTCTCAAAAAGCTGAAAGCACGTCTTCGCCGATTTCGCCCAACAAAAACTATGCCGGATGTTCTTCTTTTGCATGACAATGCAAGACCACACAACAGCCGTTACACCACTGCAGAAATTGAGAAATTGGGATGGCAAGTCTTACCTCACCCCCATACAACCCTGACCTGGCACCATCAGTCTTCCATCTGTTCGGGCCACTAAAGAAAGCTCATCGTGGGATTCATTTTGAAGATGAGGAGGCTGTGAAAACGCCCGTGCGTCAATGGCTTAGGAAGCAAGACTGTGTGTTTTACCACACTGGAATATATGCCCTAGTTGAAAGGTGAAGCAAAAATGTGGAAAATTACGGAAGTTATATTGAATAGTGACAAATTAATCATCAATGTTGTAGTTTTCAAGCTATGTAAATTGGATTCAATTTTCTTGGTAATTAAAAGAGAATAAAATAGGAGGCACTACTTTTTCTCCCACCATCGTATAAAATATTTACCTTATTATGTCGTTATTGTACCAATTAGGAGCTTATTCTGAGGACTATTATTACAATATTCGACATATGACGCTTCATTTTGGGGTTGCAAAAGGCAGACAATTTCATATGATTGAACTATGCTATTTTGCAGCAGAAAGAAAACCAGTGTGAGATTTTTGTCTGACTTAAAGTGACTAAATTTGTGAAGTCATAGAAGCTGATGCATTACTGAGTAACTTCAGTGAAATAATACTCAACTTTTCACTTCTACATTGTCTCTCTTTTGACGGCTGTAAGCCTATTTCTGCCCAAATTTGGTTATTATACCACACAAATTGATTTATGACACAAGTAGCAAGTAGCATATAAAAGTCATGTTATTCAGTATCTCTTGCTACCTAATGACCGAGGAACTATGCATCCACTCATGGACTACTTCTACACGGCGTTTATTTTTATTTGTTATTTCCCGCCCTCCGATTGAGCAGGAATGACGTCATAGTTGACTGGTGAGTCTATCTTGAAATCATAGTGCCCTCTACGAAGAAGCTGTAATTGTTGCGGAACAGTAAGCGAACTACATCGCTCTCAGTGTGGTTGGTCTCCTAACTAATACAGCCAGCTTCCCCTGGATATGAACACAGGCCACCGCGCCTTCATGTTTGAATGCTACTTTCGTACCGCCATTAAAATTGGTGCGACATATAAATATAGTTTAAATCGCTGCATAGATGAGTTTAAGCAAAGAGGTCCAGCATTCAGAGTAGTCCCTGGGAGCGTAATGTTGTTAAGTGCCCAGGTACCTTCAATTTGACATACTTTTGTTTGCAACATAAACGTCTTACGTTTTGTCAGTATATCATATAAACTTTTTCTCAATATCACGTTTAATTAAAATTACTATTAATGTTGGTATCCTTATGACTTTTAAAACCAAGAGGTGCATCAAACATTTCCAAGATACAGGTTCAGTTACTCGCAAAAAGGACACTGGACGCTATAAAGAGACTGGTCCCAATCTAGATGCAACAAATAACTTTATGGCAGAAAGATCTCAACCATACCTTCTCGCAATACAGACAGTGTTTATGGGGAAGAGAGAAATGAAATATAAGAAAATGGACACATAAGACTGTCTACTAATTTCTTGTTTAGACTTAGATAAAAGCTTTGTACATATTATAACACTTATTTATTTTTCATTCCTAGAACATGTTCTGCTAATTTTATGGTTTGTAATAAAGTGACATTGTGAGGAAACAGTGAGTGACACAGAAGAATTGAGATCGAATTGAAATATTCCTATTTTATGTGACAGGTTTACAATATATATATATATATGTCTACTATAACAAGAAAACATGTTTATTGTGAAATAAGTGTTCATTGACTTATCATTTCGCATACTTTTCATGGTCTACTTTTATGGCTGGCTAATTAGTTTTGCAGTGTACAACTTTTTTATAAACAGTTATCGTATCTGCACACCAGGTGAAATTACGCACCTCTATATTACGCGGGCAGACGCACCTCTCAAATAGTATATTTACCTGCCGGTAGAGGGAGGCGTCAAAGCTGCTGTCAACATATCTAATACGAACGCAAGCCGCTAGGAGAATCGTATATAAATTCGCTCCATCAGCGATGCTATTGATGACGTAAAATTCTGCGCGGTAAAATTAAAGATAAAAATGAACACCGTGTATAAGAGTGAAGGCACGTGTTCTCCGTCGTTGGCGGGATGTATATTGACGTGCGTAAAAAGTGGACCATAATGTATAATTATGATGCGGGTGCAAAACTGCCGTGCATTGCTACCTTCCTAGCTTTATCATGTGAACCCACTCTAGCGTTCATAATGAGCTTACTCAATCTCCAGAGCATGTTATTTGTAAGCCCCTCCAATTTTAGAGATTAGTTCCCAAAATTGAAGGGTGCTGGACATTCGCCCAATAAATGGGAGACTGTCGACATCATTTACAGGTAGGATTCAATTTCTCTTCCAGTATATGCAAGTGCTCTTTAAAGGGATAATATCCTGTAATGAGGCCTGTTGCCCCTAAGGGATTTTCCCTCCTTAATTTTAGCAGTATTCATTACCTGCTATTTTCTAATCTCTACATAAGAGCTTTGGAGGTTCTGAAACCTACAGACGAGCTGCAGTATTCCTCATGTTCTCTGAGCAGCCAATTTATGTTACTTTACCTGGTCCTGACGACAGACCCAGTACCTACTGGCTTAGGTCCAATGAAAGATTGTTAGTAACCCTTCTGAGCAGCTTGGTCCGCTCTTTTGTTTCTCGAAATTTGCACTTAGTTGAATTGAATCATGGATGACTAGTGCCGTGCGAACTCATGGCATTTAACACGAAGGATTATCGAATAGTTTCAGGCTTGCCTGACCGTCTGAGATTATAAGGGTCCATCTATTAATGTGGCGTGATTCTTGGCGCTCTAAAGTACCAGCTAACAAAACAGGTAACCTTATTTAAAGGTTTGCGGCATATTCGATCAATTTTGGCAGCACAACATATTTCACAGATTTGTTTTTAAAGCTACAATCACATTAGATTGAAGTTCATTTTTTCAGCTTTAACATAGCATTCCCATTAACTGCGTTTAAGATAACAGACAGCTCAATTTTATGAAAAAATATTTTGAAAATATCGGCCTTCATAACGAGAATCTTGAGGACCTCTTTTTCTGCATAGGCTAAAGTGATCTAAAAGTCAGTTAGAGTAGCTTCAGCAAGATGCTCCAGAAAGTCGCTGTCTCCAGAAAAATGAGTAAGGGAGCGCGTTTCAAAATAATTCCCATATCTGCACTGAGTGCTACTATAATAAAAGCGCAAAATAACCTTTGAAACTCACTAAATTTAATTTTCCCTTCCTTAATTTAGCCCTTGGCCTCAATAAATGCCACTCTAGATAAGCTTGGTCTACAATAGAGGTGTATGTGCAATACACCACATTGGGTTTAAATTCGAGTGCCCTACCAAATTCGATTCTGCAGGTAAGCCCTAAATGTCCTTTTAAAGTTAGTTTCTTGTCCAAAAGAAAAGCTAGGTGTTTGGCCTGTGATGAACATGGTGTAGTCTTCCTAAATGGAGCAGTAGGTTCCGTTAAGTTCTCCGCATCTCCCAATCTGGTAAAAACTGTTAATACCATCCTTGCTTTGGCAGAATGTTTGGTTACGTTGCACAAGGAACTCGGCAGCAATGTTGTAGAGTGGCCTGACCACTCGGCTACGGTGCGGCCATAATACATTATGTTTCACACTTTTCTGTCTAGGAAGACACGATTCCAGTTTAGGCCATTTTTTCTAATGTAATATTTTTTTCTGTCCATACTACTCCACTGTGGCACAAAAACCACAGTACTTTGTGAAACTAAGCTGGAATCAAGGATAAGTAAAATAAGCTACAAAATATGAGCACCCTAAGTAGTCTACCGGGAAATATAATGAGTCAATTGGAGAATTTAATGTCAGGAAGGCACGTTGGCCATGGTAGCTCAAGGGGTTAGAGCGATTGGATGGAAATCAGGAGATCCGTGGTTCAAATCCCGGCCATGACATTGAATTCTTCAGCTGCCTCTAATTAATTAAAATAAGCTCCAAATCACCATAAACGTTGCATTCATACATTGCAATTTGAAGCTTTTCCCAAGTTTCCATATGTTTCGTTTAAGCAAGTTGAGTGAGCCGCAAGTACCTATTGATGCCAATTTATTGCCGTTATGCAGAAGCACTGGTTTAAACTAATTTTAAGGGCGTCAGTGAACAAGTGTCATTGTGTTGGGTTATGTTATGTTAAGTTGGGTTATCTCCATAAGAGCAGAAATGTCATTACAAAATACTAGACTGTTTTGTTCAGGAAAATAGTCTTTAAATTGAGAATGGCGATTGCTTTAAATACACATTTTGTAATCTTTTGAAGAAGACTCCATCTTTTTAGCAGGAAAGCAAGCATTTAAGATTGCATTTTCGATAACTTTTAATCTGGTATTGAATCGTTAAAATCTTCTTGAGGGAATAAGCTTCAGAAAAGCAGCTTAGTCCGAAAGTTGAATTACCAAAATCCGCTTTATATAAATTTTTGACTCCATCAATCTGAACTTTCGTTATTTAGTGTTATGTGGTCTGGAGTTTTGGTATGGGCAATTCTATACTGTGTAGAACTGGTCTCATTGCAGATTGCAAGTTAGGGTACACCGCTGTGATTTGATTTTGACGTTATCCCTTTAATGTTTGTTAAACAGAAATAGCGGTGAGAAGCCTAGAACACGACAAATAACAAATATGTGGGGCTCGTACGCCTGTTTGCTCCGCCGGTTTACATCTAAAATAACGTTCATAACACTTTTTCTACTAATGCACTACGGTTTAGCCTGTGGGACTTAATCCTCACTTTCACCGAATATATACAAAAAAAAAAAAAAAAAACTGTTAGGATGATTTAATCAAAGTCTGAAGATTCTGCAGCTTGCAGCTTATTAAAATAAATAAGTTTGTGAATATGTAACACACAATTCAGACTCACAAATTTCTCACAGTGACGTGCCCAATGGTTCACTGGTATCTTGCAACTCGCACCATTCTGGTGAACGCGTGGTACACTTAGATTACGTTTGTACATGTCTGTATATCCACAAAAATATTAGTGATACCATTTGAGAGAGCCCATTTGTTCTATCAGGAGCTTTAGGAGCTGTTATTTTACAAAACATCAACGAAGAAAGATGTTTATTTTAAAACTTAAATAAAAAGGAGACTATGAAAAATGGTGAAATTCCGAATACACATTTGAGAACTTGACAGAAAACTGCATTAAATAGGGCGTCTTACATAAACTAATACAAAAATCTTTTAAATCTTAAATGAAGTTAAATTTGAAAGACTAAAAGCTTGATTTTTTTAAAAAAGGTCTGTTATAATTGAAATTACAAAGAAACTAGGACTGATGGAGAAATTCCAGATATATATTTGAAAACATGCAGTAAGTACAACCATTTGAACATATGAGACAAAAATCATGTTAACCAGTGGTAATCGGTGATACTTATTTTTTTAATGTCCTCCAACGTAAGCTATACAGGACCATGAAATGAAATGGGTGAAATGATCTTCAAATGAGACCAGCGTCTATGTATTGCCCAGACCTATATAGAGGTCTTAAAGTTACCCAAAATTCATATTTCAGGAATACCTTGGAAAAAACTAATCCACAGGACTTGCCGTGACCGAGATTCGAACTCGGGAACTGTTGAACTTGAGGCAAAAATGTTATCTCCACGCTACGGCGACGGGTAAATCCTTTCATAATCACATTCAACTTCACATTCTCTATAAAGGAGTGCATCAATGGAAGTCTCTCTCTGGACGCCAGCAATTTGCCGGAAACAGACACTCCGTGATGAGACATCGTTTTCATTCGTTTCTCAGACTGATAAGCAAATTGGTGTCCATTTGCCGGGAAATTTCCCAGTACACTGTCCCTGTAAGTGTCTATCAACTTATCATTCGATGCTTTAAGGAAACAGATATAGGAAAGGAGTAATTGTCGAATATGCCTTCATTGCCGTGTAGCTAGGACACCCGAGTTTGTGTATACATGCCACGATATTGTTTCCATGGCAACGGAGGATAGCTTTTGAGTATGTGACTTCCGTAAATTCTGCAGAGGAAGGATTGGATGGAAACATTTCTCTATTTCAGTAGTGCATAATACATTAAAACGAATCCTGCTGATTTATATGCTTCATATGAACTCATAAACTAAATTTTGCTAGGCAGCGCCGTGGCCGGGTGGTTAGAACACTAGACTCTCACATGTGAGAGTTTTGGTGGTCAAACCGGCGTAGGGGAGGGTTTCCTCCGGGTTCTCCGGTTTCCCCCGCCATCTCATTGCAACGATGCTTAATTTTCAAACCTTTCTCTTCAAGCTATAAATAAAATGGGTTGGCGCACAGTACCACGTTGACGCTATAGTTTGTAACGAATAATATAGGTAGCTCAGGGTTGAGCAATGAGGCTTCTCTCAGGGTATGCGTGGATGTGTGTGAGTAAGGATTGGTTCTAATGACACTGGAACGCCCGTTTCAAACTGGTTTAATGACTGCTTCTTTTTATCATAACATCAAAATTGAAGTTGCGACCAAGGGTTACCAATGTATCACTGCTTAGAGTGACTGAAGGTGGAGTGCTTATTATTCGATAATACTTAATTCGTTACGTATAGACCGACATATATTCTCTCATTGCTTCTGATCTGCCTTCGACCAAGACACAACCAGAGAGAACCGGCTGAATCAGCCGCCAGCCGCGGAATGTCTGTCTTCACCCTATGCACAGCTGTGCGTAGGTGTGTAACTTTCACTTCCACGAAGTCCTTTATTTAACCAAAAATCCTCTGTGGCTATTTTGTCCATTGTGATTATTAGTCTTGGTCATGCCATATTATGGGTCCGAAGAATACCCTTTTCAAAACAAGTGCTATCCCTTAGAATTCTGTTTCTCCCGGGCCTTTTGTTACACGATTCAACTCTACTGTCATTCAACTCAACTGCACCTGCACGCGTTCCACACAAATATACATTCCTTTGAAATCCAACACGATTTTTTATGCATTGAGTTCTTTAATTTCGGTATCACTCTGCAAGGCTGAATTACATTGAACTTTACCTTTTATACCAACCGTAGAGAAAACAATTTTTGGAGACAATACTAAAACGAGTATTTTATTTTGTTACAGTAACATCGCTTTTGGTTCGCTTTTTTTTCCTGAGTTGTTTTTCAGGCCATTCAAAACTGAGAATTTTGGGTTGGCAGGTTACTTGAAGTCAAAAAGCTTACGACGAACACTATTGCGATCTAAGGGAAGGGGCTATTTACATTGCACCTCACTGACGCCATGCCAGTGCTAGCTTGCAATTATTGACCGACAAGAGACTGAGTGTAGTTTAGTCATTAGGTACAAGGGGCTTATATTCTTGTTTATTTAATGACAAAGTGAATTCTAACACAAATTATAACTTTCAATCCATAAGGTGTGTTTTTGTATTATATATTTGTATTAATTCATCAGCTCAACAGTTTCAAATGCAATGTACAGAAGGGCGCATATGTGCAAAGATTTCAGGTCACACAATGATCCATATTCTCAATTATAACTTAAGGCTCTGTGCAAAGAGTAGCAAACTGTTGCAGCTAAATCCGGTCAAAATCCTGCAAATGTGAACTTGCAATGCACATCTTCAGTCTAATACTTTAGAAAAAGTAATTCAAATTTTAGTACGTAACAACACGTTTTGTAAGTGGGGTCTGAATAATATTAACAGTGATGGAGCTGACTCATATTTAATAGCTTTTGCTTTTCTTAGGAGAAGGATTAATAGCACTTCAAAATTATCTGTAAACAAAACAATAATCGTTATTGCTTGAAAAGCACAAAGTTGTTCATAGGGTATCTCTAATGTAGAAAATATTGGTGTCATCCCTTGAAGGAGAAAAGAATGTTACGGCGGCTAAGTTGACTATTGATGTGCCCTTAAGTGATTACAGTTCTTCCGGTTTACGAATGACTAATCAACAGACACCAGATCCCGTACACCTTAGCAATCAATATACGCGCACAGGTACTATACAAGGTCATGCGCGACATCAACAAACGTCTGTGTCAACAAGTATACCGAAGCGTTGTGTGTGTGTACAGTCCGGTAGTGATAAAAGTTACGCTGCAATATCCCATCCACCTCAATGCTTTCGATTCGGGAATTACAGTGAACAACCAAGTTAATTCCTAGATTGTCGAATATGTATTTTCTGCGCCTCTCACTGAAACAACATGAAAATATTGGGAGAAATGTTTTGTGTAATTTACGTACTCCAACGTTAAGTCATATCGGACAATGACTGTAATGGGCGAAACGATGCTCAAATGAGCCCCAGGTCTATAGCTTATTCACCCTGACCGAGATTCGAACTCAGGACCTCTTGAACGTCAGGCAGACTCGCTACTACCACGCTATGAAGGCGGGCGAGAAAGTTCGTTCAATGTTACATGAGGTTAATGGTGCATACGAGTACTATAAATCATTTTCATATGTTTGTCCGAGACTTAATTTATTTCTTATATCACGCAGCACTGAAAATACAGTATTTTTGTGTTGAATACTGGACAGTTTATTTTTTGTTCGTTTGGTAGGTGGTGCATTCTCTATATTGCTAATTTTTGCAGACACCTCCTCAATTGCTTAGACGGCTCGAAAGCACATTCTTCAAGCTGTTTAATGGTTGTTGATAATACACAAATCTTTTGATTTATAAAATGGAGATTGTCCAATAACTGTTGTGAAAGTAATGCTATGAACAAAATATGTCCAACGCTTTGCATTCCGTGAAAGGCAGATCTACCTGCGTGGGGAGCAGTAGTTGTAATGAAACTAAAGCTACGCGTTGCGAATCGGATTATCCCTGCGTGTTGTCCCCGGGATTGACGTCAGCAGTTATATACTGCGAGACTCGTCAACTTCGTATCCCTTGAAACGTGTACGGGCTCCGATATCTGCTAATCAAAAAGACTTCGCCACAGCTCCTACTGCCATTCTGCCCTTAATGTAATTAGAACAATTGAAACGTGTCCACGGGAGACAAAATTATTATTAAAGGTCATGCGTACCCTAGTTCATAAGTCACTGCAGCATTTATCTCTGAAGGAAAAAAATCACGTGTATATCACAAACTTACACTCTAGCATCTGTGAAACAAACTGTGAAATAATCAGCATTATTAAAGTGAACAAAGAATGATTAATAGTTTTATCTTTTTTTAAGAGATGCCAACAAATTTTTGCATCGCGACCCAATATAATTCTAATAGATTTCAATGATGGCTGCTACCCATACAAACATTGCATGCTGGTTGACATTCCATTGGGTCACTCTGTATTAATAGGCTAGAAGTTTCCTTAAAGGAAGATAAAACATAATAATATGTTATTGAGTTCCGAAGAAAATTGTTTGCATCCCTCAAATTAAGGAAATGGATACGTGAAATTTGAGAAAAAATTATGACAAAATATGAACTCCATATTTTATTGAAATACCTTTTTTCCTCTTGGCAAACTTAAATCACCAGTTCAAAGAAGTTATAGGAGTACAGCTACATGCTTACTAATTGATAAGGCCAATTTTGAACCATGTTATCGCCCAAAATTTTTTCTACATTTTTCATATACTCAGAATGCTACATACAATGCAGTTGTGTAGAACATTTTATAGTACCTATGTTTTATGCTACCTTTCAAAAGTGCATCAAAATAAATTAAGTATATAAAATATGTACTTGTTAAAGTAATTCTACAATTATGAGAATTAAACCAATTTTAAAATATCAAATATTTTTGCAAAGTGCATTTAGTAATTATTCTATTACGTAATTAAAGATTTATATAAAGTTTTATTAACAGAAATTTTTAAAATCCAGTTTACTCTGAAATAATCAAAAGTAGATATTTTAAAGTATCTAGTGTGGAACGTTTTATAAGGAGTAATTTACACAATACTAATTGATGCAAATATATAAAATGGGTGGCGCACACTTCCACGTTGACGCTACAGTTTGAAGCAAATAATGTTTAGCTCAGGGTAAAGCAATGAGGTTCCTCCCAGGGTATGCGTGAGTATGTATGAGAACGATAGTTTTAATGACACTGGAATTCCCGTTTCAAACTGGTTTAATGACTGCTTCTTTTTATCAGAACCTCAAACTTGAAGTTGCCGACCAAGGGTTACCAATATCACTGTTTAAAGTTACTATATGTGAAATGCTTATTACTCGATAAAACTTAATTCGTTCTTCACGTATATATGAACCAACAAATATCTTCTCTCATCACTTCTAGTCTGCTCTCGACCAAGACAGAAGAACAGGACTGCCCTAAGCGGTTCCAAGCCACGAACTGAGTGTCTTCACAGCTGCGCGTGGGTGTGTAGCTTTCACTTTCTCCAAGTCCTTTATACAACCAAAGATTCCCTTTGTGACTATTTTGTCATGTCATTAAGGGTCCGAAGAATACCTATTCAAACGGAGTCAAGTGCTACCTTTTAGAACTCTGCTAAGGACACTGTTTCTTACGTTTCTTTTGTTAAAACAACTATTCACCCCAACTGTTATTCTACTCAACTGCCCCTGCACGTGGTGTAACAAAAACCAACATTCATTTGAAATCAATCATGATTCTTTACTTATTTCAATCCTTTAATTTCGGTATCAGAATTTATATTTAAAAATAGCGTCTAGAGTTTTGAAACATGGTAGAATCATTACTCCTTTTTTTTCTCGTAATTTTAAGTCCTCCAACGTTAAGTCATATTGGACGGTGAATGAAATGGGTGAAATAATACTCAAAAATGTCCAGGGTCCATGGAGCTTACAGCTCCCCGACATTGGTATGTAAGGATTAGGGAAAGCCCCGGCAAAACCCTGACCGAGATTCGAACTCGGGACCGCTTGAACGTGTGGCAGACTTGCTACCATCTGCCGAGGCGGGCATCATTACTGCTGGTATGTTTAATAAACGACATAAATTTCAAAAGGATATTTGACATACGGTGGCTTTTCCAAATTTCACATATGTATTACGTTAATACAATATTGATAGCTTACTAAATGTGACATTTAGGAACAGATGCTATGCACTGTGCTTGAGATCATAAGACTTTACATGTTTCTAACATTATATTGAACAATAAGTTATATTCCAAGTGGTATGGACTGAAAAATTCTTTCATCAGAAAACTTTATTCACCAAAGGAGTCGGAATTGAGGTGCAACGCGGAGCAGAAACAACCACAACCGTTGTTAAAATGCCTTAGGATTTCACTTTCTACACGCACGTAACAAGAATTTCTTTCCACAAACTGTGCACGGGTAACAAAGTTACTGCATACTACTTGCTTGGTTTTCCTCTTCTCTGTGCATATTTACTCTTCCTATTTTCCTACATCCAAATCCGCTGATTTGACTCCTGATGAGCCAGTGAATAGCAATGGGAAGGAGAACTCTCTCACTCTGCTGTGTTTGTGTACTTTGGCAAGTGGAACTACACCCTCCTCGATGTAAAGTTCTTGTATCAATAATCAGTTTTCCTAACCCCGCTCCAAGCCTAATTTCAGGCTGGACTACATTCTCCCTGTTTCTCTTTATCTGTTTATGTCTCTGCAACTGAATGCGCAGTTAAAGTTGCATGCGCTCTTACATCATAAAGAACATATCACAAATTAAATTAAGATATTCTTTTAACATTTGTGTATTTTTTCTCTAACGAGGGGCGTCGGGGTAATCCAGGATACATCTTTAGCGAATTTATCACTGAGAGTCTTTGGTTCGATTCCCAGCCTGCAGCTCATGTAAAGCAATCCCAACACCCAACATGGTTTAGAGCTCAGGTAGGAAGGTGTAGGATTTCTAATTTCACCACTTCCCTTATGATCACTCTACCATGGGAGGTAATCCACCCGCATTCTAGGTGCATCCACCTTGGATGCGGAGCTTTAACGACTTCCTCTACTGCTTATTTATGACATTTGATTCACAGATTGTACCTTCAAAGATCTATTTTAAGAGCAAGAATTGCACGTTTATGCATTTTAGTGTCTTAAGTTCAGAACTTTTTCAAGGATACAGGCCAAAGTCCTTAACGAAATCCCATATCAGTCAAACATATATATATACGCCAAAGAGCTCTAAGTCCTGCGCCGTGGCGTAGTGGGCTAGAGAGTATTCTTTAGTTCCCTGCGTACGGAATGCGCCCAGGATCGATCACACCCCTGGTGGGTGCGGATTTTTGAGTCCCGTGATTAGGATCGGTGCCTACTCAGCATTGTGAGGAAATTGAGGAGCTACGCTAGATAGCGAACCCTGGTCTACAATGCCAACTTTCCGGCTGTGGGGCCGAGATATTGGCCACATCTCCGCCCCGTGTTGATTTTTTTTTTTTTTTTTTGTAATTGACGTCCTCCAACGTTAATTGATATCGGACGATGAATGAAATTGGTGAAATTATGCTCAAATGAGTCCGGGGTCCATGGAGATTAGAGTTATCCAACATTCATCTATCAGGATAAGGGAAAACCCCGGAAAAACCTTATCCAAGTAACTCGCCCTGACCGAGATTCGAACTCGGGACCCCTTGAACGTGAGAGAGACATGCTACCACCACGCTACCGAGGCGGGACACCATATTTTTTGGATGATCACCCCCCTCTGTGTATGTGGGCGTGAGGCCGGCAGTGGTGTTGTCAGCTTCAGGCCCGCTTTGGGCTATTACTCTATGGGTTTAAAACAGTTCCAATAATTTTGATGGAACTAACAAAGTTTCAGATATTGGGATTGTTTACAAAAAGAGATCTTCACATTACGTGTAAACAGCCTGTGAAAGATTTGGGATACTATTTAGAAATAAAATAATAAGATTTACAGCTCATACGCACATTATATATTGCACATTACTATTTGTACTTTTGACCCTCATATACAGCAACACGTGAGGATGGCATTACGAATGCACCCAATGAAATGATATTAAGTAAACGAATTTTGGAAGGAAGCATACCAGACATAACCTTAGTTATGACCATTGCAATTTGCCTGTTAGGAAAACTGAGCAAATCCAGTGAGAAGCCTATCAGGAGTGACAGTCCTGCTGGGATTTGAAAAAGGCGGATCTTCGGAATACGATCCTCAAAAGCTGCCACGCAGGTATTTCCCACAGCCAAATGTACAGCACCCATCTGCTGCGGATCACAGAGGGCCTTTTCGGCTTAACTTAGCAAAACAAATGTTGCTAAGGATGAAAATGTAATGAAGAAAGTGATATCCTGAAAATTCGTTGAGTCAAGTTAATTAATATTGCATTCTACTAGCCACAGAGGAAAACGGCGTAGAACATATCTGTCTGATTTGACAAACCAAGTATATATTATTCCGATTGCTTCTTGTACACAATATATTTATCTACATACCTAACTTTAATAGAGACAAAGCAATTGCATACGCTGATGATACTTCATTTTTAGACGATAACTGAGACATTGGTTAACCAACTCGTCATCAAAGATCAGACTAATTTACAGCAAAAGGCAAAGAATTATATTTCTAAGATGTAACAGCGAAATTGTTAATGTGACTATCAGTAATGAGGAAAATACAGAACAGCTAAAGATGTATAACTAAAATATTTGGTCTTGCTGTTCCACAGCAATTTAGAATTTCAAAGCTGAGTGGATAAAACATGTTACAAAATAAATTTTCATAGTTATTTCACGTGAAAATTAATTATTTGACTACAGATATTTTAAAACTTGCTTCCTATGGAAGATCACATACGAGTACTTACATTGGTTATGGTATTGGAATATGAGGAAGAATTTTAATCACCTTCATTTTCATGTTCATTCCAACAGAAGGGCATTTTAAAGGAATCGCATAAGAACTTTCTTTTAAGTGATTTGACTATCGTTAGGCCTTATGCCCTTGTACCTACAACTAAGTGTATTATGAAGCTAATTTTGCCAAGTTATTGCGATTAACTTGATGTAGATAAGTAGTCAACATGAAAAATTCAATGCCAAGGCCGGGATTTGAACCACGAATCTCCTGGTTTCCGTCCAGTCACTCTTAACTTTTGAGATACCATGTCCAACGTGCCCACCTTTCATTAAATTCTCCAGTTGACTTATATATTTCCCCGGTAGACCACTAGGGGCCCTGGCATCCAACATACACCGTTTGTGGCAACTTACTATCGTAAGTACTTAAGTCCCAGGCTTCATCATTTAACTCTTATTATTTTAGTTAATTGATGGAAATTAATTATTTCCCCACACTAGCCGAACATAGGATAAGGCTTTTGATAGCTAGTGTGGAGAAATAATTAATTTCCATCAATTAACTAAAATTGATGTAGATAAGTTAAACACTAGAGACAAAACTTGCTGCACAAAGGTTGCAAATCTCTATAATGCCCGATTTTACCAACAGATGTTAAGACTTAAGACATATTTAGCAATAGTTAAAACAAAAATTGAATTTCACCATCAAGTGTTAGCTTAACACTCGTGTTAAACTTTTGTTAAACTAACAAGCAAAATTTCTGTTGTTAAGTCCTTAAATATTATAAATAGTTA
>CM060950.1:52088540-52118540 GCA_030765055.1 Mantis religiosa | reverse complement strand
CACATTCCCACTTTTTAGATGATGTGGCATTCCGGTTATTTATAATTCAAAAAGTTTAAATTTTCAAAGAATACAAAATTTAGAAAACAATTAAAACATATGTAACAAAGTTGCACAATTTGCTGATATTTTGAAGAAAAGAACTGTAAAGTCTTAGGAATGTTGCAAACACACTGCCTCGTCATCCAAAGTGTTATTTAAATATTCACATAACCTGCTTAGTTTCAGTCAGATAGTAAGAATTATTCTATTTTTAAATGCTGATTTTGGTCTCAAGGCAGCTAATTTTGCATTAATTTTCCCTGGTCGGTAGGTTAATGCTAGAGCGTTTGATAATCGATCACAATTTCCTTTCCATCATTTCCAATTCATTCCGTTTTGTTGCTATGCCTTAGCTGTGCTCCTAATCCTGGTTTCACATAAGCTTGCCCCGTATCTCTTAACGGTCACGTGACCTAATCCCCTCTCATTGGCTCCTATTGTGGTATAGACTGTTGTGCGGTAAAAATGAGTCGGTTATTTAACATGGTGATATATCTTTTTATGTTGGAAGAGAATTTTCAAATTTATATTTTCGTTACTGTTTGGATCAAATATATTACGCAAATGCATCTGAAATGCATGTTAATTCCTAAACGAAGTAAAGAGGAGGTTCCTTTGCTTTTGCCCGCCATTCAGATCAGATGACACAATAGCACGTGCTTTAGTGGTAGTGATGACATATTTGTTCATATGACTTTTATCGCTGACCATGTTTTGAACTGGATTAGTCATATATCGCCATTCGATGGTGCGTTGTGCCGAGTGCGAGAGCTAAATTATTTTACTGATCGTGTATTGCGCATGTACTTATTATATGTATAATAGCAGTCTACATTCAATTTTTCGCTGAAGCATCGCAAGGGCAAACCTTTACAAAGTAGCGAAAAAATTGTGATGCATGTGTTTAATGCACTCACAGAGAAGAATCCGTCTTTGTGAGTGAGAGAGTGAGCTGCGCTCTGAACTTACAGGTGTGAGTATTAGTCAGTAGGTACACCACGTGAAATTGAGACAACAGGAGAGCTTATCACTTCACGCAAAAGTAGGAATAAACAAAAGCAAGTGATCGGAGAATGTGATTCGTTAAAAGTGCTGTGCGTCGTCATGTGCATAGTTTTTCCTTTAAAAACGAACTCCCTAACATAAATAAAATTTTTTCTTCTGTAAATGAGGATGCAGATTTACTAAATTTGAGCAGATCTAGTCTGTATAGATTGCTTATACAGCTGGAGATTGTGAATGAAAAAAGGGGCAAGAAAATTGTGCTAAGAGACAGAGGTGATATTGCTGTGTGGTGAAGACATTTGAGGACAATCAGACTGTGCTGGGATACAAATCGCAAAATATGCTACCTTGACGAGACTTGGATGAATGAAGGACACACTAATATTAAAGTATGGCGTGACACAACTTTTAAGACTGAAAGACAAGCATTTTTAAATGTATGTGTGCCGGTTTAAAAATCCCAGTGGAAAAGGCCGAAGGCTGAGTTGAGTTTTATTATATTACAAACTTGTATTTTTGCACGCCTTCATTTCCTTATTTGTATGATTTTATCTATCTTACTGGCAATTATTATGATGTTTACTACAGGTTTAAATGTAACGTGAAATCACCGCCTATGGCGTATGGCGCGAAAACATTAGTCAATTGCAATGAGGGGGAAGGTAGTTGCACGCGGAGTGATACATGTCGGCGGGTTGAGGTTATATGAAACAGACAGTAGGTTTTGTGGCGTATGATGTGCCGGATGGTTGCTAGCAACAAGGAAATGGTATCTCTTGCGGTCACGGGACGGCTGCTTGGTCGACGGGTCATTTCTCGTCCTCTATAGACCACTCTACGAGCGGAAGGGATCTTTGAGGCTGGAATTTTTGTGGACTTGTGCGTATCCATCCCTTACTTCTCGGGGTAGCAGCCACAATAGATCTGTGTTGGTAGCATGGTAGCAGCATGCGAGGTCTCCCCTTCATTATACAACCTATAACCCATATTGTTTGTGTATATGGTGGCTTTTATAATGAAGTACGCAAGTTCATGAATGATCCAATTTGAATTCGTATTTGAATTTACATAAAATTTAACGCTTCCTGTAAAGCACAGCTGAGGTCCAAAATATGATTCCCATGTTCACTAAATACGTATATTATAGCTGCATATCTTCTTATTTGGAAGCACGCTGTAATAGTTATTCTGACAGTTGAAGCTTGAAATGTTTCAGTGTTATATATCCGTATCAATATTCCTGTTTCTCGCTCTTTAATCCTCTTTCTCCCTGCCACAATTTCATGAGTATTCGATAACACATAAATTGCTACAAGTGTTCATAAAAATAAACTTAATATGAAAAAAAGGAAAAAGAAAGAGTTGTAGTTATTTAGCATTGAAAGCTTTCTCTTAAAAAATAGAGCATTAACAAGTTTGGTAGTATATTGCAGAAGCAATTAAAAGGCTCAAGTTATTCTTTCCCATTACAGGCGATGGAATTTTAAATCTACATCATATGCGCTGTGTATTTCAGTTGAAACGATGCAATTTCCCGTGAAATTAAGGACTAAGCGGATATTGGTTGGAATTACATTAGGGGTTCTGGTAAGCCTACATAATTTATTGTGAACAGATTGTTCTCCAAAGCCTTATTGGATCGCTCAACCTTGGGGAGGGCAACAGAAATGCAATGTAGCGTTCTGTGAGCACATAGTCACTGGATGGTGATAATTCCTTTTTCTTTTATTCAAAATTTTGGTAACGAACTATTTAGAATTTCGGACATAGTTTCTGAATAGAAAAACGTGGGCTAGATTTTTTGGGTACATCACAGTAGACCTTATCATATGATTTCACTACCAAACAATCATACCTCCGAGATAAAAGTACGTGATTTATAGGGCAGAATGAAGGGCTGATTTTGCAAATTGCCACAGAAGTCTCCTATGAGACCAGGTTAAAAGTATATGAAGACATTTAAGTAAGCTTTGTAGAGACCTCTACCCGGACAGTATTTTCTATTTTCCTTACTTTAATGTCAAGTGTTTTCTATCCAAAAGGCAAATGATCCAAGCATCTTTATAATTGCCTATTTCCAAACTGGCAGGTAAATAGACTACCTCGAAGATTACTAACCATCTTCCTTGAAAAAAGAGGCTAGGTTAAGAGCCCAAAACTAAAATGTAATATAGTGGCATTGCATTCTTGACAGTGCGTGTTTGCCTCAAGTTTAAGGGATCCCGAGTCCGAATTTTGGGCAGGACTTCCTCGATCAGGTATTTTTCCGGGACTTTCTCTTATCCTTGAAGACAAATGTCTATAGACCCTGGGCTGATTTGAACATCATTTCACACATTTCATTCTTCGTCAGATATGAGCTTACGTTGGAAGAGGGACATTTTAGAAAAAGAATAAAAATCTTGACAGTTAACGAACACTCCTTTCAATGAGTCTTATTTACCTTGGCAATATTTTCAAATGCCACAAAACCTCTTGCTTACGCCCGCGATTATAATTTTATCCCGTTTATTACACTCTATTTGTAAAATTTCTGGACGTTCCCTATCATCGCTACAAGTTTAACCTCTTATAATTCTTTCAAATCTCGCTGTCTTTAGGATCAAACATGAATAAGAATACGTATTGCGTATAGGTCTACATATACATTATTTATTAATTTGCAAAATATGTTAGTGTGAAGTTACTGAAGGGTCAATGTGGCTTGAGAGTTGTACCTGGAAATCTCTTTGGTCCGCAGTATCCATACCTTTTCGTGAGAGGAATAAACACTTTTGAAAAGACATCCTTTTAGTTTTTTTTTCTAATTTACGTCCTCCAAAGTTGTCATATCGGACGATGAATGGAATGGTTGAAATGTTCAAATAAGCCCAGGGTCCATAGAGCTTAGAGTTACCCAACATTCGTTTTTCAGGATACGGGAAAACCACGGGAGAGAACTTATTCAGGTAACTCGTCCTGAACGAGATTCGAACTCGCGATCTCTTGAACGTAAGGTCTACACGCCACTATCTACGTTACCGAGGTGGGCATCTTTTAGAGTGTTTTCTTAGACTTTCATTGAATTTTGTGCAATGTTTAACCAGTTGTAGCATAGGCACAAAATCACAAAGCGTAAATGTTCTATAAGCTAGAAATTACAACTCCTGCAAATATACAACTGAAATTTTATCCTTAATCACAAGGACATTTCGAATTTCTAGCAATTCCCTCATCCATACCGGCGCCGTCCTTAGTTTACGGGACGATGTAAGCAAAAGCACGTGTACGTGTGCGACTCATTCGCTACTTAGCCTTGTAATCCTATGCAGATGAAGCATACACTTATTTCGCATATCATTTTTGAAGACTTTACATCTAACGCAAAATATATAAACAACTTCACATACTACAAACACAACAGTCAAATAGTAATTAATTAGTCTTTTATTTGATATACTATGCCTAAATTGTATGTGTTAATCAAAGTGAACGCTGCGCTTACGCGGTTTAAAAGCAGAAGGAAGGAGGAGAACAGCTGCACAACACGGCTGCTTTTGTGCAATATGTAAAGATCACAGAGGGAACCTGTTAAAATTGGTTTAAAACAAATTATATTAATCGTATTTTGCAAGTTGTGTGAAAAATGCCTGACTTTAGCAATGGAGGACATCAATTTGTTAGCAGAATATATCGGTTTTCTAGCGACAAACATTTATGCAGCACAAGTGAAAGAAACATTGTCAAAGAAAGAAGCCAGTTGTGGAAGGTGAATATGATGAATTTGTTAACAGTGCTGTTCGTTACAATGTCCATAGCTTCTTTGAAAGAAACGATCCAGCACAATTCAAGCAGTAAACAAAGATCCCGTTTAGCCGCGCTTAAGGCAATTGAGCTTCCACACCATTCTTAACAATGTAGGTTTCGGATTTGGGAATAGAAACAGAAAACGATTTAGCTGCTGAGATATTATCGTGGCGAAGATATTATCAACGGAAGATTCAAAAGTGGAAGTTGTTTAAGGAATTCGTCCGTTTTCAGAGTCCAATTAGGTACGTAAAATACTCTCTTCCTTTACATTTGCATGCCAGTAGTACTTTCAAGTCATTGCCAAAGTGGCTACACGCACTTATTTAGCACTGTTATTCCCCAGAAAGACACGTGCCTTAAAACATTTATAAATGAGTTGAGGCTATGTGAAGAAATCAAATAATGAGTCATTGTTGTAAGCATTCAGTCACCTTTTAGCCTACAAAAGGAAAAATATACTACACAGTACACACACCTTTGCATTTCATCTTAATGTAAAAGCGATACTGCATAAGCTACTCAAAACATCGAAAACGCCAAAGCAAAACTTTGCATAGAATTTCGTTGACAGCGCACGTTTGCCGCGTGGGAATAAAATAGCGCGAATATTCTCTTTAATCACAGCCTAAGGCGGAGTAACATATTCGCGGTTTTTTACATCACCCCATAAACTGAGGACGCTCCGGTGTAGTTTACAAAATGGACATTGGCTTTCTTCTATCAGTTGTTGGCCAGATAAATTGAAGCAAAGACATGGTATAGAGTATCAACAATTCAGTGCAGAGTCAGAATTGCTTAGTGTCATTGATGTGAATGAAAATGTCATTCATAGTAGTACGAGTACATGGCTGTCAGCAATTGAAGAACGTTTTCCATAAGAAATTACTCATTATTATTCATTCTTCAAATACACTGCACAAAAATGTTATTAAATAAAATTGATTAATTCTGGAAAGGAAGAGTAGGACAGAAAAATTTAATGCCACAGCCGAAATTTGAACCACGGATCTCTCGGTCTCCTCCGGTTGCTCTAAGCACTGATGTACCATGGTAACGTTCCAGCATGGCGTTAGATTCTGATACTCGTATCTTGTTTCCCCCGGTGAACCAATAGGTGATCCCATATACACATGAGATACATACCCTCATGGTGACCTACAGTGATGTAGGTACTTTAAGTTCCAATCTTCATAGTTTGGTCCACTATTATGACAAATAATGAAAATTAACTGTGGAACTATGAAGCCCAGGACATAAAATACTTACTGCGTTGTAAGTCGTCATTGAAATGAGTATGTATATGCGATCTCCTAATGGTTTACCGAAAATTAGTTGGAGAATTTAATGCCATGCTGGCACGCTGCCATGCTAGCTCAATGGTTAGAGTAATCGGACGGTGATCGGGCTATTGGTGATTTAAATCCCAGCTAGGGCACTGAGGTTTTCAGTGTGACTCTACTTTTGTAAATTTTGTCCTGCACATGCCTGTGTGAAAGAACAATTAATTTCCAAAATCACTGTGCTGCTTTTTATATTTAATTGTGTCAACATTACATTTTCTTACCTAATAGATCATAACATGTGTCTAAGGGTGTCCCAAATATTACGCGTTTGGACCACAGTCCCTGGAATTTACAGTTTCTTCGCGTTTCAAGAAGTTGTCTGATAACTAAAAGCAGTGACAAAATATTCAATGAGTATGCAGCACTAGATTAAATCTCTATCTTAATCTAGACTATTCAACGTACCTATATGCTACCTAATTGCAATACTTTATCAATTTAAATCTGAACAAATAAACTAAAACCGAAATAAGTTAATAATTCTCAAACATATCTGTTTATGTAAAACCCTAGTTTTTCTATTTATTATACTATTTTTATTATTATTCATAGAGGTATTATATCTATATCTCGTCTCATAGGTCTCTGAAAGCTGTAGTTTGCCTATAGCCTCCTCCTTTTTAAACCCTGAGGCAAGCTATACAGCGTAACAGACCTCACAATATATACATGTCGTCCTCTGTCTTAATGGCACGTACGTTTTACTATAACGACCTTGCCCTAATGAGCACTAACGCACAATGTCCACATAAATGTCCATAACGAAATGGAACCGCAGGCTATAACACTCTCCAGTTGTAGTTGTTTGCTGTCCTTAATGCCATCGAAAGGCTAAGTGGAGTAGTGCATTTAGTGAAGGAGAGAGGAAGCGTATCACTAGCAATATCATCAAACGGTAAATTGTCGCCGTAACAGAAATCACACAGATACGAAATCAAAGTACAGCACTCTCGATATGCTTAGCTCTCTTTTACTATGGGCGATGATATTAATAATTAATCAGAGGCAATGGTACTCCCTGTTTCATATATCTTTCAAAAGGTACATATGGCTGAAATTTCGTGAGAAATGTGTTGTATATGTACGAATTGGTATAAACAGAACACTACAGCCATACCGATTTGAAGGGCTGTAGATGACATCTCGTGCATTAAAAGGAGATGTCACTTAAAACGTTCGATGCTACAAAAATCTCAATAACTGCCTTACTTTGCAGCACAAAGTTAAGTATTCTTTTATAGTTTTGCACATTTCACATAAGTATGTGTGACGAATTGTCTTAAATTTAAATAAAACTGTGTAAATATTATGACGAAAGTAGAAAATTATTTTGTTATAAAAACTAACCTTCTAGTTATATAAGATTTATGCACAGCATTTTACATGTTTTTAACTATTCCTGCTACTGTTCCTTTGGCCGAACGCTCATTTACGAAGCTCAAACTTATAAAGAACTGTCTGGGGAATTCTATGACACAAGATAGACTAAGTGAACTAAGCCTCCTCAATATCGAAAGTGAAACAGCTAGATCCATTGATGTCAGTGGAATCGTCCATACCTTCGAATCAGAGAAAGCGCGCCGCATAGTCCTGTTTCAGTAGGGATCAATCTGAGTAGAGTGAGGTTTTACAAGTAAAAGTACATTAATTATCAAATAATAGATAGATGTATAGATTTATCCTGATTGATATGTAATATAAACTCCTATAATGTACTTAATTTTAGCGATTTTAATTTTGTTCAATACTTGTAAAATAGTGATAAAATAATAACTTTGTTTATTACACGTAGCATTACACAATGCATTGCATTAAGCTTTCTACCTGGTTTAATTGTAATTATGTTAGTTACTCATTGGTTATACATAATATTTTATGCGACCCAGATTTTAATTTTTGCAGGCGGGCCCGTATAGCGTACGTTACGCCTCTGTATACCTCTATTACAGACGTGTGCAAATTATTAGATTCATTCATTTTTTTTACTTTACTTCAGTTTAACATTCAAAATAATAGTTATTTAACGCCATAACCTATTTAAATTTGTCGTAATTATTTTCCTTGCTATAATATGAAGCATATTCAATGAAATTTCTCTCTTAATAGCTGTGGGATATTTCTTTTACTTATAGTAATATGGTGGAAGCTCTGAATTAAGAGCAGCCATTTTCTTTATGTCTGTTTATCCAACTGTTTGATGATATTGCGTTCATTTGGTGAATGTAGTAACTGAAGATTTTTAATATTTGCCTTCATTGATTTTTATGGCTAATATATCCTCAGTATTTATTGTTAATTGATCTCAAGCCAGGTAGCATCGTGTATCTTATCCTTGACATTTACCCTGCTTCAAAAGTGAGGTTAGGGGTAGAACTGGTTACTTATCCCCAAGGAAAGTAGCTGTAACTGAGAGTCTTTTGAAGAAAACTATTTATTCACAACGTGAAATAGCTAAGGAATTGTGTATTTCACAAAAATCTTTTAGTCGCATTAATCAAGCTTTAACATTCGGTGAGACGTTGACCTCACAAAGGGATGCAAAATGCCGTAGAAAAAGAAAGCTATCACCAAGGATGCAAAGAAAACTTGTACAGTTGGCAAAACAAAATAGAAGAGCAGCCAACATTGACCTCAGTAATCAACTAAACCAGTACGGTACAGAAATATCAGCCTCAGTATTTTGCAGAAGATTATGTGAAGCAGGTTTACCAGCACGCAGACCTCGTAAAAAGCTAAACTGACACCTGCAATGACAAAAAACGTTTAGAATGGGCGAAAGAGATGCAGAAGTATCCAGTGGAGTTTTGTAGAAAGGCAAATAGTATAAATATTGTATATAGCATAAAATTAAAATATGCACATGTAAATTTTATGGAAATGAATTAATCAGCATAAACTTTGCTCCCCTCATTGCTGGTTTTGTTATACTAACTTTGAGCAATTTTAAAACTGTTTAGTATTAATAGAGGTTTTTATTGTTTCAGATAATTTTCTCAGATGAATCCATGTTTGAAGTATGTGAAGAGAGTAGCCAATATGTGAGAAGGACAGATAAAGAAGCATTTTCCCCTCAGTGTGTCGATCAAAGAGTAAAGCACCCATCATCAAAATTGGTCTGGAGCTGTATGTCTGTCCATGAACCTGGAAGATTATACATAGTTGTGGGATCTACGGAGCAGAAACAGTATAAAAGTGTATTAGAAACAAGACTGTTTCCGCAAAGATAAGAATGATTTCCAAATGATGATTTTGTGTTCATGCAGGACAGTGCTCCCTGCCATAGAGCAAAATCTGTAACCCAGTTCCTCAAAGAAAACTATGTAGAAGTACTACCATGGCTGGGGAATAGTCCTGATTTAAATCCAGTAGAGAATATATGAGGTATTGGTAAACAGAGACGGAAAAATTTGAAAATAAAACCAAAAGTTCAGCTTATTGAGGGCGTGATAAGCATTTGGCACAGAGATGAAGAAATAAAGGAAAAGTGCTCCACCCTTTAAGAGAGCGTGCCTAAACCTATCAAAATGGCAATAAAGGCTAAAGGAATGCATACAAAATACTAAGATGTTGAAAAAAATATTTCTTAATATTATTCCTTTTAAATAAATAGAAAATAAACGGTGTATGTTAAAAATGTCACCATTGAGTCTTAATAATGTGCACACGTCTGTATGTTTGTAAGCAGAAGAGTTCCTTGTTTGCATCTATAAGTAAACCAAGAACAAAGGGATAAAATTTCTCTCAAAGCCAGTCGTCAGTAATTAGATAACCAATAAAGGAATTCTTAAGATAATGCAGTTGTCGTGAGTACTTCAAGGATAATACATATTACGTAAACACGAAAGGCCGAAGAGAGCGTGGGGTTGTTTTGTCAAAATCCATCATGCTATTGTAACAATGATGAGTCATTTGAATGGCGCACAGGCAGAGCTAAAAGCATTCTTAACGTTACATACGAATACCTCATTGTCATGCTGAAACAGCTCTATGGAATAACATGCGTGTCATAGGATTTTCCACTGAGATCCCTTTGTTATTCTGGTCTACTTTTAAGCTAAAGGAAGTAACTAGAAATATTAATCATAACTTGAGAACTATTCCGGCTGACCTGTAAGACTGCAACTCCTTTAAAGTTTGTTTCCTTTTCTTTGAGATTCTGTTAGATTTAAAATAAAAGCATTATTACTCAAGGAAACGTCCCTTTACTGTTCTTTCATAATTCTTAGAAAGTTGTCTTAGGACATGGGGATATGAATTCCTCAATGCAGGAAATCTCATTTGAGTTCAGTAGGAAACGCTTACAATGAGAATGTGTGTTTGGAATTGCATTGTTTCAATTTAACAGGCACGACAATTTCAAATCAAATGTTGGAATCTCCCCCTTCTGCTGGGTCAGAGAGAGAATGTAATTTAATTAGCTTTGACTGAGAAAGGATACATTTGATCTCGGAAGCTCAGAATCCCACGAATGCTTAGAATATAAGCTATTTATCCAATAATGGTGTCTGGGTTAGTTTCTGAGAGAGCTTTAACATTTCTAGCTGCAATTTTCACTACAAAGTGCCTAATAAGGTCGTTAATTTTGTCCTTCCACAAGCACAAAGGGGCATAGTAGCATTTACGCACAGGAAGTAAAACAGATATCTACAACTTAAGAGATGATTCCGCATATAATATTGAATGAAATATAACATTAACTTTTTAATAATAGTCCAGTACAGTAGCCAACTTTCGCTCCATTGTAACGTGTAGGGATTGTATTTGATGCTTTTGGGTTAGTTTCCGTCGACTATCCAGTCTGAATTTAGGTATCTCTGTTCGATAGGGAAATACTGGTGTGGATACTATGGTAGAAAGATTTCCCTCATTTTCCGTTCATTCCGTTTCCTTCCCGTGCTTTAGATGCTTTTGCAGATTTCACTGCGTGAGGCAGTGCTCGGCAGAGGCCTGCTGTAAGGAAGGAGCAATAGCTAGTGGGACACTGAGGACTGCCTGGCTGCTCTAAGAAGCTAATTAGTCTGTCGGGTGTTTGAGTCGGGCTTTCGCGGATCTTAAACCGAGCGGGATGACTCAGGCGGTTTCCTCCTTGGGCCGCCTTCGGGAGGCCTTGGTTCGATTCCCGTGGCCAACCTACCAAACTCATCGGTTTTTTCCGGGTTTCCCGGGTCCTCAGGCGCGAATGCTGGGTAGGTTTATTACATCCCCCAAATATCCTGTCTCTCCATTTCATCTCCATTATCACTTCACATCATCTTTCATCTGGTGGTCTTTTTCAGGGCAGAAATGTCGACGAGTGTTTCGGCGGTGCCTGACGGGATGATATGCTCTGAGTGAACCACTTCATCCTCTGGTAGATCGGCTGCTGGTCCCCGAATTGGCTACTGCACAATAGGGGGATATCCGTTGTCCTGGCCGACCGAGTGGAGATTCCCATCTAAGTAAAATAATGTGACCGTGCCCTCTGCATTGTCGTGTCTCCTTGGGACGAACGACCTCTGTCCCTTCTCGCCTCTTCCTTTCTTCCGGGGATGCCCACTTGGAGGCATAGGTACAATAGCTCAAGACTGGTATCAATGCCCAATCTCCCCTGTAGTAATCTTAATCCTAATCGTGGATATCTATGGGCTGTCTATCCAGGATTTGTGATTATTTGAAGTTCCTTTTCTTCATAGAAGATATCAAAGATTGCGAGTTTAACAGCCTGATTAGCAGCAGTTCCAGCATAATTATTATGGTTCTTCTGGTCAACGGATCTAAAGATTCCTCGAGGAGACGTTAAATGCTCTACTGAAGAGGTCTGCCGTAATTGTGGAAGAAATTCTGAACAGTAAACTACCAGTAGACCACAGAAACGACATATAGCTGTAACACTCACTGTGGTTATGAGTAGAGGAAGTCATGTGAGCGGAAGTCATTACATTTTGATTTTGATGTTCCATTTCTGATTTATTTTTTACTACACTGTCTCTTAACAAAAATAACACGCTTTCATATTTGAAAATTATAAGCAATATATTCATATTATTATAGTTTAGGAAAATTCATTGTTTTCTTCTTTCATTTCTTTAGATAGGATTGTTGAGCTGTATGCTTGCAATGTGGATGCAACGAACTGGTGAATACCTTCAACGAGAATATTAGTTTCATGCACGACTGGACAGTAATTACTAAACATAATATTATAAAATAACAGAGCGTCTACACATATGCGTACATATTACAGGATTCCACAGCTTAGCTTTATGACAATCTTGTTACCTTAATGTATGAAATGAAAATGAGAATATAATTATTTTCCTTCATCCTATATATCTGCATCCCATTTGACTTTCTCTTTCATATAAGATAACTACTAGGATGGCGGTTCAAGGCATTGAAAAGCTCCAGCAGCTTTTAGTCAATGATACTGACTACCCATAAGGTTCATTCAGTGCGTTTAACAACCAATAATTGGTGTCACTGCGCGTGATGTTTCATATTGATGATTAATCATTACGGAAACATATCCAACCATCGTTTTTGTTGCGTTTTGTATTCCATCTGCACACACTACTATCAACCCTGCTACTTTTCCCTAAATATGTATTTTTCATTCGAGCGGTAAGGCTCAAGCCGTAGCAAGTTTGGCCCGTATTTGAGAGGCTGTGTGCTCCATCCTCGCCAACGCTACACTCCTTGCCAATAGGCAAATGCTAAACAACAGATTCTTTCCCTTCCCTTACTCATGTCATGTGACTGTCATCCTTCAGGGTTGATTGCTAGCGTGGTCGGCGTATGTGTGCAGATGGTGCGAATGCTTGTGCTGTGAAAATCTTCTTCCCTGGGAAACAGTTACGTGCCGATGCCCAGGTCGTTAGGATCACTTCATCGCTCTTTATTTGTGCTGTGGTTGGGGAAAAGCTTCGGTGGTGTACCAGATGGCAGTTTGTGAAACTTATTTGGGACTATGCACGTCACTGTTGCTCTATTTTCATTCTCTGCTGCCTGTGATCTTCCTTCGCAAGTTCTTTTCCCTCCAGGTGGTAGTAGTCTACAACACTCTGTGAGCGAGATGTTTCCCTGTGTTACACTCACGTTACATAGCATTTATTTCTTTAGGGAAGAATAGCATTACTTCAACTCATCTCTGGACCTATAAATACACTAGCAAAGAGTAGTTTGTAACATGTGACTCAGATAACTAAGACGAAGATAATCTGAAGCAATTAGCAACACAGAAATTAAGCTAAAACTTCATTTTTTCCAATAGCAATGTAATAATTGACGGCGAAATTAACGAGCTCATTGATTGTAGATTTTTAGAACATTCTGGAAAATAAACTAACCAGCAATGAAAGTAATCTGAAGATTTTCAAGCGTAAAGGGGTACCTAACGTTTCCAGATTAATCGCATCCAACACATTTCAAGACCACTCACAAGCCTCCAAACTCCCCTATGCACTACCCCTAACTTCTACTATTCCCCAACGATAGTGAGCATCCGAGAAATAGATTCTCGTGCAGTTCGACCGAGGATCGGAGAAACCTTCCTATAATGTGAAATGCGTAGTGTTTAACGCCCGCTTTTACTACATACGGCACGACAGGCGATGACAGTGGTGATCCGTGAGATGAAGATGGAGCACCGGTGGAATTAGATGGCGGGGGAAACCGGAGATCCTGGAGAAAACCGGCCCCAGCGCCGTGCTGTTCACCACAAATCTCACTTTGCGGTCGCCTGGGATCGAATCCGGGCCGCCTTGGTGAGAGCAAAGCGGTCTAACCACTGAGCCACGGCGCGGCCGTAACCTTCCTATAGCCAAGGAGAAACCTTCAGCGGTCACACCCAAATACCGTCGCCTAATCCTTCAAACTCGAAAGAGATGATCATGGAGGAAATAATGGGTACAAGAAAGGAAGTAGAAGAAAATCTGGTGGAATACGACCTATCTCAGTCATCCACTATCAATTCAAGGAAACCACAATAACCCATGGTCACAATATATGTAACCTATATTCATACTCTCTGTTAGGTTTCTGTTATACAATTGTCTTAGGATATATTTATATATTTTATTAAATTTAGCACGACTACCATTACGAGAAAGTGAGATCGTTTAAAAATAAGAACCAATAATACTCAGAATAAGTAAATCTTAAACAACACAACAATTTTGATAGTATTTAATTATTTGGTTTACAAACTGTACATATAAGAACTTGTCATAACCTTCTAACCAAGGATTGCTAACAATTGCTTCCGATAAAAGACTTCAGTAGCCGTTCTCCAGAAACAGAGGTTGGTTTCAGACAGATCAGTTTCTTCCCCACTACAAACAGGTGGCAGCACCTATCAAATGCCAAGCAGGTCTCTCTGCAGCCCAGAAGCAAATATTAAGATTTTCCAGTTGAGATGCAGCATTGTTTGTGATTGATCGTGCTTTTTTTTGGGGGGGGGGGGCGGGATGTGTTATGAAGATCGGCACGGAGTTAAGTTTGCTGGCTAACCACACGAGTAAATCTAAGTTCAATAGCATCTTGCATTGTCTAAATTGTGGGATTAAAGTAACTTCAATTCAAACGGGAAAAATTAGAACAATGGGTTCTCCTTCAGTGCCTTTCGGGTGGGTTCGGACAGCAAACTGGTTTTTGGTTTAGGACAGCCAAAACCTAATCTATGTATGTAAAATATTTAATGAAAACAGTAACAAAAATAAATAAATTAAAGTAGTTATATTTCACTACTTAGGAACTATTTACACCTTTCTCTCCAGTAATGAGTCCGTCCTTTGTTCCAGATAGAAATGGGTAAGAAGAAAGGAAATTGGGCAGAACATATTGGTGTTACCTGTAATTTAGTTAAGAAGCAAATTATTATTCACAGAATCTCACCTCTCCCCAGCAATAGCACTGCAAAGCTTAAAATACGAATGAGGCGTCGTGAAATATTGACTTCAACTCCATATAAAGTCTAACTTGTGGAAAAGCGAACACGACTGGAAGAAGCAATCATAATTGAGGACCGGTAAAGCTGCAAAGAAATCAAAAATTTTAAAGAGAACACCGAAACTGGTTCTAAATGGAGTAGGTAGAAAAAGAGAGATAAAAAAAAACAACTGAAAAAAGACAAATGTATTATTTTTGGAAAACAGTCCAGTGAAAACTGGAAGGCCACGCTGGCTGAGTATTTAGGCCCCTCGACTCTCACCACGGTGGCCCAGATGTGATCCCAGGTGACCATAAAGTGAGTTTTGTAGTGGAAAACACAATGATGGGCGGCATTTATCCGGGATCTCCGGTTTCTCCCGCCATCTCATTCCATCGGTGCTCCATCTTGAACTCATGTATCATCATGTGTCATCGCCACATATAGTATATGCGTGCATTAAACACTACACACACACACACACACACACACACACACACACACACACACACACACACACATACACACAAACTCAAAACTGGATTAATGTTGTATATTCAAATTTGGACTCACGAAAATTGCAAAAATATTGAAGGGAATGCCTATTCTACAAGTGTGATCATTGCAAAGAAACGTAAATACAAACTGTAATTCAGAAATGTATGACGTGATAAAAACAATAACTGTCCGATACCATGTTCCGATTTGTAAAAGTTCAGGGAAACACACATAACATTACATATCTTTTTATTATAATCTTATTATAAGGTAAAATTTAGTAAGTGTTCCAATAAGGAATTAAAAATTTCTAGAAAGGATGCTTTTTTCAATATCACAAATTACTAATTTAAGAAAAACCAAAGGGGTCCGACACGATACAGCATTCCCATCTATCTTGTTTACCATGCAAATATTTGAAGTATGTGGTGCTTTGAGCTATTTTTCTCTTAGTAACCATTTTATAAAATAAAAAACAATTAACAAATTGGATTAAAACTTCAGACTCACCGTGATAGCCTTAAGTCTTGCATTATAAACAAATGTATCATGTAAATTTTCGTTTAGGTTGAGGGGACTTTTTTGAGAAGCTTTAAAAATCAATGGACCTATAGTGGCTAGTGCATGTTTATCTGAATTTTCATTTCTGAGTTACAATGTGCGCAGAGAAACTCGCGCTCCTTGTTGAACTCAGGGGTTATAAAACTCCATTCTTATTAAAATACTCAAATGTTGTGTGAGATACAGTACTTTTCTCTATGTTCTTCGTGCATGATACAAAAGCTATAAAATAAATCTATTCGGTTGGATTAGGAGAGCGATGAGAGAAATAGCATGTGCTATATTCACGTGACCTCAATCGTAGTTTAGTACACATAGAAATTATTCTTACCAAAGTTTATTTTTATATACTTAATTTTTAACGAGATTAGCATTTGCAGAAGTGAGATACAAAGTGAAGAGCGATACTTAATATTGTTAGATGCTCACCTTAAAATCTCGTACTATTTCCATGCAATTGCGAGAAACAGTTGGATGTCGACAGGACTTTAAAAAAACTACAAGGGAATGCTGCTAATTGAAACATTCACAAGGGATATATTGAAACTGGTAATGATATATGAAATTAATTTTGAAATAAATAATGTGGGTTTTGTTTAGTGCGCTTTTATCTATCGCTTATCGTCTACCTGTTATACAAGATTAAATAAAATACCTTCGAAGTGAAAAACCATTCACTGGTTTTTCGTATAAAACTTAAGCTATACATTTTGTTTTCCGTGTATATATCTTTCCTATTATAGGCATTTTAATTGAAATCAGTACAGCAATTTTTTAGAAACTCGAAACTTGTAAAGGTACTTTGAAGTTGGAATATTTTTCTGAAAACCTTTATGTTGCATTATTTTTAAGATACTGAATTTAAATACCAAGTGCGGTATTTATCGCACTCTCCGTTTTTTGAATTATGCTGTTCAAAAGCACATAGACAAGCACACCTTCTTACTAAAACTACTTCCATCTGGATTCAGGGGCTTCAGAGCACGTATTTCCGGTGAAATCTGGGACTTGAATTTGTGTGTGGGTTGCAATGCACTCTCTACATAATATGTGTGTCATAGACAAGGGTAGAAGCCAAAGTTAGATCGACAAAGGAGAGGACCATGCATTACCGAGATATAACTAATTTCCTAGACCAGCAATCTACCGTCAAACCAAGGAGGAAACGGGTGACTAGATACAAATGACAATGAGCGCAAACATGGATGGGGTCCCTAACGTTTCCAGTACGAGCACATCTGATACCACCTGACTCTATCCACACAAGCACCACATCCCACTCGCTACCACCAAGAATCCTGATCGCACTGATTCGAAACACGTCACGGTCTAGCTGCAATCCTCTGAATATTGTCGCTTGGTCCTACAACCTAGAGACGGAGAAGCTGGGAATCGTATAAACGGGTAACAGTGGATAGGAAACGAGTAGTATGAGAATGCTTAACCTAACATTTACCTAAGCGACGAAGAGAAAACACTAAAACCCCATTTTTGTTTTGTTTTGTTTTTCTTTTATTCTTATTTAACCAATTTTTCATTGTTTCCGTATATTTTCTTATCTGTTTTCCTAGTTTCACAAATATTCACTATGTATAAACACCCATGCCCAAACGGGACTCGAACCCACGACCCTCTACGCGGCGTAACACTAGAAACATACGCTTTAGCTACCATGGCTACGAGGGCCAGCGAATTCAAAGAGGAATCGAACCCGCTAACTCCCAAATGTGCCCTTACGCCTGCTCCAACTCGCTTGGTACATTGTAGACAAAGTAACATAAATCTGAAAATGTGTATGCAGAAAAAGCAAGTTGGTTTAAATTAATAAAGTAAAAAAAGAATAAATGCTTGCAGTTATTAACCAGAGAAATGGCATTATGTACATTTAAATTAGCTCATAACCGAGAAGTACTATGCATATCCACGCTCAGTAAAACAGAGCAACTGACCACAGCAACTATCAAGAGACCGACTTCAGGTCCATCAAGGGATATAATTCACTTTGCATACCACACTAAGTAATTTCAGAGGCACTGCCAAGCTGTGTTGACTTAATTTGTAAATGTATAAGGCTCCGGGTTTGCACAAACTAGTTCAGTTTCTATCCTATGTTAGTACATCGATACTAGTCCTTGTTGACGGCAGAGAAATAACGTGCTAAATGTAATACTTGTTTATGATTGTCAAAATGCCAGCATATTTAAGCGATTAAGGTCATTTCCTGGTAGAATAGCTTATGAGTCAGTGTTACGTGTGTCATAGAAAATAATTGTTTTAGTGCATTTGCGATATTCAGCATTATAGTCTAGAAAACGCCAAGCTGTTAAGAGTAATGTTTATCGAAAATGGGCTACATTTAGCAATATTTAGCGCTTATCTAAGCTGGAAAGTGTAGCAATAGCATTTATTTGCAACACAACACGACGAAGGGAAATAACGATCAACTTCTTTCGATCTTCAAGTATACTAACAGCATTGCACTGTCATTTAACCTAACCAAAAGGTATCAAAACGGAGCCAGCAGTTATTACACTTAATTGTACTAAATCTCTACATTACCTACGTTAACAAAAACGAGCTTTAGTGAATTATTGAAATGTTACTTTTAAACAGGGGAGGAGAGCAAAAATAAATGATTGAAAAGCATCAGTTTCAAACTGGTGAGATATAAAGCAGATTAGAAGTCTTCTCTCTCAATATTCAAGACTCAAAAAATGTGTATAAACGACGCTACAAAATATTAGAAATAAAATATTTTAGAAGAATGAAACTGCTATATAAAATAATTTATAATCACTAATTTGTATACTTTATAACCAAAATATTGAAAAAGCTATTGCTAATAAACAGCTTTAACTTCAAGATTGGTAGATTATATTCTGATATATTTCTAAAATTACGGACACTAAAACAACATGTTATCCGACTAAAAACCATTCTCTTATAATAAACACATGCAAATATATGTCGATTATGAAAGAATTCGAACTGTTACCAAATAATCTATAAACAACGAGGACGTTGATTCTGTTAGACCAGGGGGACATGTCCTGTCTTTGAGTCACGTTGTACATGACATCAGGTGTGATATCACCCTCTGGTGACTTGAGTGTGTGACCGTTGTTCTTTGTCTTTTGTAAGCCATCCTTGGTCTTAGCTGCTCGTCTGGCCTCATGGCTTGTCAGGTATGAGGTCCATTTGGCATGCTTTTGTAATGATGTCTTATAAGTAAACCTAATTATGGTATAGTGTATTAATTTAATCAATGCTATATAGGGAAACACCTAAGAATTCCAAACTTTCGTGCCAAGCGTATGTTTCTGATTATCATCTGAGTTACATTTTCCCTACGTCCGTTCTGGACACCTGCTGGCAAATCTGTATCCAAACACATCCATGGACAGGACATGACAATATACAGGGTGTCCATAAAGCCCTTCCAAATTTACAATTTCCTACTAACTGAGAACTATTAGTTACACCTGTGTGTCTTGTGGCAGATGAACGACAAACTCCCAAAGTTTGTAACACACGCTGTCATTACACTTACACACGCACGCCGTTTGTCGCGGTATTCAATTTGTCTCCATACATTCTTCATCATTTTAAGGGTAATGGTAGCAACAGCATCAGTTATCCTTCTCAAAATGTTAACATCGGGTATACGTGTTGCATATAGCCTGTATTTTACAAAACCCTAAAGAAAAGAAGGCTAAGGGGCTATATATGGAAATCGTGGTGGCCAGGGTGATGAGCCATCAGGCCCAATCAATCGGTTAGGAAGTGTATTATTCATAAATTTTCTGATGTTTAATCCCTAATATGACAGTGCTCCCTAATATGACATGTCGCTAAATTCTGCACGACTCAACAGGGTTGTGGACATTGTGGAGAATCCAATCACGACAGAAAGGATTTCTCCAAGAGCAAACAAGCCGCAACGTGTATACCATGTAGTTTACGGAAAAAGCAATGTGGAGGAAGGAACGAATGTCCTACGTATAAGTTATTCTGGGAAAGGACTATAAATAGGACCAATTACGACTAATGAATAGAGTACCCGATAAGAATTCTAAAAAGAAACCTAAGAGAAATACTCCCAGTCGAATTAGAAGAAATTTAAAAACAGTTATTGAACATAAACTTAAGTTAGCGCAATTGCATAAATGTACCACAAATGATAAGGGAGTTCAAACGGACATTCCATTTATCAAAAGTGCTGATTCGATAAATACTAATATGTTAAATAAGTCATACGACCTCCCATGGAAATCCTCTGTAAAACCACCGTTACCATCTAAGCAAAGAATATATAATTTCTTTGTAATTCTAAGATAGACACCGCGGATTCTATAATTATACCTTCTGTAGATGAAGCCATTCCTTAACTTAGATTAATCGTCAATAAACATGAAATATCCACATCTGAAATAAATAATCCAATAAAAATATCAGTAGACTATGATGCCATTATGGAAATGGAAGAACTCGAGCAGGAGGTCTTCTCCGAAGATGGTAGCGAATCACTAGATACGGCATCAAAATTTCCAGTTAATTTTTGTAATGGCATCGAAAACGCAATGCAGTTGAGCAGATTGGAAGAATCCAAAATTTTATTAGCAGCATTAGCACATGTTATGCGAAAATTACATGATAAAGTTGAATCTATAGTCTTTCCATTGCCCGACGCAATAGATAGAATGGAATTAAAGGTTCACAATATTACAACAGATCCGGAAGAAATTCTTAGATTATTGAACACCGTATTTAAAAGAAGAAATGAAGAGCTTGACCTGGAAGAATTCTAAAAACATTTTGTTAAATCCTATAGCAGAATATCAGTGGAAACAAGTCAGCCATGGCCGCATTGTTAGACACATATTAGATATGGTGGAGCTGATTATCCATAAATAAATATTCCTAAAAGGTCAAACCCATCATTTCTAAAATACCTAAAAGTATCAATTCCCATACCAATATTACTTTTAGGAATTAACATTATTCCATCAAAACCAATTCCTTTATGTCCCCACAAACAAAGCAATGTTTTCAAATCCCTAGTGAAAGGCTCTAATTTTGAATCTAAGAAGAAAACCAACCCTACATCTGGAATTGCCAGCAAGAAGAAGTATGCACAATCATCTAGAACTAAATATCATCCAAGAGGTTTAACTACAACGAGTCATAGTACATCTTCTAGCCCATTAGTTGGAGGAAATATGTCCAAAATGATAAAAGAATATTACCAAGCAAATGAAGGGCGTTTTGTAGCATATAGTAAATATGATAAATTTTAAAATATTTATAAATGTGTCCAGAATATCATAATTTCAATAAATATTTAAGGATTTCTCAGCTAAACCATCAGAGAAGTATACTGGTAATGGCAGAAATAAGAAATTTAATAAATAATTCCAATTTTCATATTATTTGTATACAAGAACCATATACAATAAATAATATTCTTTTATATACTCCTGCTATGGCTAGAACAATAAATGGAATGCAAATCCTATGGCTGCAATAGTGATTGCAAACTCGAATCTTCAAGTAGTTAACATAACACAATTTTCTGATTCGCATACTACTTGTTTAGAAATCGCACATGAAAATGGAAAATATATCTTAGTATATTATTACTTTCAATATAATGAGGAAATTGATCCCTATCTAAATAAAGTTAGGGAAATACATAATTGTTTTCGACATGAAGAACTTATACATACGATGGATTCAAATGCCAAATCTACATGGTGGCTTAGTAATCATAGGGATAATAGAGGTGAGAAAATCGAAGATCTAATTTCAGAACTAAACGTAACTATAGTTAATCAACCCAACAATGCACCGACGTTTGAAAATAATCAAGGAGGCTCATCCAATATAGATCTTGGCAATACTAAAAGTTCAAATAATATCTATGGATGGAAAGTTGGGCAAGACATGACATCTAGAGATCATAGGGTCATTTATTTTCATTATAACATAAGCAAAAAACTACAAGAAATTATTAAAGAGAAAGACGGAAGGACAAATCTTTTGGAAGCCAACTGGAGTCAGTTAACCGAAATTTTTAATTCATTTAATGGATGTTATAGCGTTTTTGACATAGGTAGATTAAATAATGCTATTGATTATGCCATAAAAAGTCAGTTCAACTTTCTAGAACTAAAAGGTTTTCTGATAATATATGGAATGATGCACTGGAAACCTCCAGAAGAAAAATGAGAAAATTGAGGGAGATTTATCAAAGGGCAACAACTGAAGCAGATAGATTGGATAAATTAAATCGTTATAGGCATGAAAAATTCAAATTTAAAAAGTTACTGTTGGATGCTAGAACTAAATCATGTACTAAATTTGTTGAAACTCATTTGGATAAAAATGTTTGGGGTATTCCCTATAAGATTATTATGGATAAGATTAGAAAGCCAGAGGTATTAAATACATTGGAAAGAGACGATGGCAGTATGACTTCAAATTGGGAAGATATTTCAAGACTATTAATGCACACATAATTGCCTGATGATGGTGAACATACGGATAACCTTCGTAATAAAATACAAGGATTAGGTGTGAAATTTAATTATAATAACTGCAATGTTATATATCCTTTTGATATTTGCGAACTAAAACAAATTTTTATTAAACTAAGAAAGAAGAAATCATATGACCCAGATAATATTTCAAATGAAGTTTTAATAGCCCTCCAGGATAGGTTAACTCCACAATTGTGCAATATTTACAATGACTTTCTATGGAAAGGTTATTTTCCAGATTGTTGGAGGGTTGCTAGAGTAATCATCATTAATAAAGGCCTTGATAGTGTCACCCTAGATCGTGGACTACTTCACCAAGTGGCCGGAGGTCTATGCCATCCCAAACCAAGAGGCAAAGACAATCACAGACTGCCTCGTGGAGCAAGTGTTCTGTCGATTTGGGGTGCCGTTAGAGCTACACAGTGACCAGGGTACCAACTTTGAGTCCAACTTAATGAAGGAGGCACTACAAAGGTTTGAGGTGAACAAGACTCGCACTACGCCTCTACATCCCCAGTCGGATGGCATGGTCGAAAGGTACATCAAGACCTTAGAGGAACACCTGAGGAAGGTCGTGGCCAGCCATCAGCGAGACTGGGACGTCAAGGTGCCACTGTTCTTGCTGGCCTACCGCTCGTCTACACACGACACAACTGGAATGACGCCAGCCAGCTCAATGTTTGGCCGATAGTTACGCCTCCCTTGTGACCTGGCTTTTGAAAGCCCTCCGGAAGCGAAACAGCCAGCGACCGAGTATGTGGAGAAATTGGTGGACCATCTCCACGACATGCACGAGATGGCTCGCCAGAACATCCAGAAGGCGAGCGACCGCATGAAGACCAGATATGACAGGCAAGCCAACAGCCAAGGGTTCCAGCAAGGTGACCTGGTCTGGTTCTACCGTCCTACCTGGACCAAGGGACGCTGCCCGAAGCTCCAGCAGCCATAGCAAGGACGGTACCGGCTGGTGAAGAGGATTAACGACGTGGTCTACCGCATCCAGAAGGTTCCCCGGGGGAAGATGTTGGTGGTACACCTGGATCGTCTAGCCCGCTACGATGGTGCTGTTCGGGACGACCAGCTTTGAGGAGGGAGCAGTGTCACCCAATTATCAGGAAGCACAACCAACGACAGCTGAGAAGAAAACAGAGGCAGCCGAGCCACACCCTCCCATTAATCTCAGTCACTAACTGAGGGGTGATAAGGGAAATTTCACTTGTCGCTGGCCGCATCTTTCCCCTTCCCCTGTCCTCTGGAACTTTCGCGGTGATTCACGGAAACCAGATACTTTTAGAAAACAGTGATATTCCTATAAAATTGGCTTCAATGAGTCAGTTCAGTTCAGTTGTTGGCGAGCAGCGTAAGAGTGCAGTGCTAGCGTACGGACGAGAAGACTGTGTACGTGCATCGGAGGATTGTACGTAATTGCAACGGAATTGTAGCGGACGAACTGGTGAATCGTAATTGTGTGCAATACGTAATTCTGTGTAATTGGCAAGTTGTGTAACTGTAAGTCCGTGGAAATAAAGAACATTTTTGAGTGGTGCAATTGGACTTTTCATTTCACGAACCCACAAAATCACACGGAGATTCGTCAGCGCCTAATGCTCGGCGATTATAAAACCATCCACGAGGCGCTGACAGCAGCATTACGGATGGAGGCGGCCAAGGTAACAGCTATCCCGACGTCGAGAACGAGGAGTGTCCGCTACACCGGAGACAGAAGACCAGCCGAGGGATGCCGACGAACACCTAGTGGCCTGTGTTGGGGGTGTGGACAGCCCGGAAACCTGCAGAGAGACTGCCCACACCAGGAAGGGCAGCTGGAAGAAAGAGTAAGGCCCGGCGTGGAGAGGGGCACGTCGGAACTCCCTATAGAACCGGCAGCAGCAGGAGACGGTCGGCGTTCGTCACGCCCACTCGTTTGTCTTATAGCGGTAACGAGGGGTGGCTGGAAAAAAAAACATCACTGCGCCGTCTCTTTCTGTTCCACCTGAGTTCTCGAACTTACGGGATATTTAATCTAATCCCGAACCTTCAAGATTGGCTAGCTAGCCCTATATAAGCAACACGTCGGGCTGGAGGAAAGTCAGTCAGTTCTTGGCAAGCAGCGTAAGAGTGCAGTGCTAGTGTACGGACGAGAAGACTGTGTACGTGCATCGGAGGATTGTACGTATTTGCGAGAGCAAAGTGGAATTGTAACGGACGAACTGGTGAATCGTAGTTGTGTGCATTACGTAATTCTGTTTAATTGGCAAGTGTTTAACTGTAAGTCGGTGGAAATAAAGAACATTTTTCAGTGGTGCAATTGGACTTTTCATTTCACGAACCCACAAATTCACAATAAGGACCCGGCAAAACGAAAATCTTACAGAACAATCTGTCTGCTAAATTCTGCGGGAGAAATGTTTGAGCATCTGATAAATAAGAGAATTATTGAATTCAGATCTGTGATTGATATGAATAACAGACTGTACGGTTTTCGAAAAGGTTGCTCAACTGAGGATGCAGTAATAGATATTGTGGACTGTGTAACTCATTCTGCTAATAAATATATTATTGCATTATCAATTTATATATCCGGCGCCTTTGATACTCTGTGGTGGTCGTTTTTCTTCAACAGACTAAGGAAGCATAAGTATCCACAACCTTTATATAAATAATTATTGAGTTATTGTGAAAACAGAAGAGTTTATATTCATGGTATGAATCAGAAATTTTGGAAAAATATTACTCAATGTTGTTCAGAAGGATTCGTTTTTGGACCCACTTTTTGGGATATTGTCATGGAGACCCTATTAAAATATTTGATAAAGATGCTAATATATTGAAAGTCACTGCATATGCCGATGATGTTATCTTTCTGATTGCCGGGGAGTCACGATTACAATTAAAACCGTGGATAAAGTATCTAACAACAAAATTGGCTAAATGGTGTACTGAGTCAAATTTGCAGATCACTCCACATAAATCAAAGTATATTTTGATGAAAGGCACGCTAAAAAGGAATCCTATCATGAAATATAATAATAAAAATATAAAACGTTGCAGAGATACGAAATATTTTGGTGTTATTCCAGATAAAAATTTAAATTTTAATAATCATATAGAATTTGTTAGAATCAAAGCTTAAAAGGTTATGTGTAAATTGGCAAGAATTGTAAATTCAAAGTATAAAATATCCTCAAATAATATTATAACGTACCATTATACCATTTTCGGATCAATAGAAACATACGCAGCAGCAGTTTGGGCACAAAAGATGAACAATGTTACACTCGTGAAAAAATTAAGAAGTACTCAAAGGAAGATTTTATTACGACATACAGGTGCAGTTTACACAACCTCAACGTTAGCACTACTGAAAGTTACAGGAATATTGCCTATAGACTTATTAATTAGATTAAGAGGAGCCATGTTTTGGATGAAGAAAAATTATCGAGTCGAAGTAAGAGATATCATTGGCCGTGTATGTATAAATAAATCAGAAATTAAGAAATATATATTGAATATTTGGCAAGAGGAGTGGTCCAACGCAAACGTAGGAAGAAGAACCCATGAATTTTTTCCATCATTAACTGAACGTCTGAATCTAAAACATGTAAAACCCACGAAAGGTGTTATTTAATTTTTAACAGGACATGGACCTTATGGTACCTATTGGCATAAGATAAATAAGTTAAATAATTTCATTTGTAATACATGCAATGTAAATGACAACACTGAGCCCCTGAATGTGAGAAATGTGTTTTACATATCTCAGAAAACGGAATACATTAAGAGGACATCATTTATGGGACATCATAAGACCACCGGAACTATATATTATCTATCAAATCTGGCAAATGTAATTAGTGAATTAGCATGGAAAACTCCACTAAATGAAATCATTCCACGACAAGACGTTCCAGCTACAATAGAATTAAGAAAATCTGAAAGATATATTAACAGAATGAATAATGGACATATCATCACAAATGAAGATATAGAAGTAGTTAATTGATAACCAACCAGAAGAAGATGGGTCTATTTTTATATACGGGAGGACGTGATTGGGCAGAGAGGAGAAGAATTGGACCAGCTAGACAATCTGAGGAAGCCTATAGAGACTATAAATTAAGGCTTGAAGAATATCGTCGTCTACATCCCACAAAATATTCATAAACTTCAATTACTAACGAAAACGTTGCATGGTTTTTCTCAGTGGCAGCGTATAGTCACTATAGCAGGTTTTACCGTTTAAGGAATTTAAACAGGTTCCCCAGTTCCTGAGCACAAAGATGTGACCTGTAGCTGTAAATGTCAGCTCCGCATATATTTTCTTGAATTAATATTACTGTAATTAAAACTTGGTTGTGTCATTACGCTTTTCCCTTTCAAATCGTTAATTTTAATTGATATCATTAAAACTTAGGATAAAATAATTGATAAACTAATTAACACCACATACACGTATGTTTGCAATTTCGCGTTTATTTGAATTACTGTGTGCTTTTTGGCAGTCTGCAAATTATGGCCTACATTTCTAAATATTACAAATTTAATTACGGTACACAGTATTTCTGCCGCAACACAACCGTTGTCATCCTTTTGAGTGATATTTCACAACAGTATGTCACAAAAATGTGTAATTAAAAATTTCTTCTTTGTGAATAGCCTTAAGTTCTGTTTTTCATTATTAACCAACTTCGAAAAGTACGGCTGACAGCATTACATAGCCTTTATATCCTATATTCCCATACAGATTTCGTTGCTTTATCCTTCAGTTCTTTAGTTTAAGAACACATTTAAATAAGTAGTACGTGAAATATGCTTACATGCTTTAACGAGAAATCCTATACGTACATCTCCTTTGAATCACTAAGAAATCAGTGATGCATAAATTTCATCGGAATGAAACATAATATGATAATATAACAAACGCCAGTAGCCTTTCGGAACAATTCATAATACAATGAAACCCCAGCGACTGTATAATACAGATGAATATGAATTTTGAGGTTATTCAATGTGATTAATATTTCATTCAACCAAATACTTGGACAAAGAAACGGTTTGAAGTGAAAAAGAACTTCATTTTAACATTGTGACCTCACCATAAAATACTGTGTCGAAGCTGATATGACTCAAGCTTATCGAAAGATCGCCGCCGGGAAGTTGGATAGACAGATAAGTAGACGCTGTAGTGCTCTCACCCAGCCTAATCACCAGAATGTTTTGGCATGCCTTCTCTCCGCCTCCAGTACATTAGAAGTTTTTGTGGGAACTTCTAAATGTTATATAAGCAAGCATTCTCGCTTCAGCTATTGAGTAACGTAGGGAATGGTGTTGGTGCGACAAAATGTGCGAGTTTGTGATGGCTGTGACGGAGTGCTGCTAGTGTAGGAGACCAGAGAGTTTTTGTGTTGGACTCACCAAGTGCTGGACCGAACGAATGAAGAGGCCACGTCGTGCGGACTTCGTTAGGTAGTTACGATACGTGGTTACGTTAAGAATTAGTGTAAAGCGACAGCAAAAATTTGAACTGTGTTACACTAGTGAAATAGGAGTGACAATTTAATTAAAGGGCAGTGAAAAATGAGCACTCAAAACGTCATAAAGAAATAACAATTACAATATTATAAGCAGCGATTTAGTAATAAGGAAACAACAGCGACATTTATGTTTTGTCATAAATACGTTAATTCATGTTAAAGATCCCAATGGCATTATTCCACCAATTTCAAGCAGGAAGATTAGACATCACTTTAACACAATATTCCACCAGATCTGAGATTTATGACGCATAGATTAAATTGTGGAATACGATTAAGTTATGGGAATTACCCTCAATGAAACTGGACTAAGCTGCACAAAGGCAAAATGGTCCTTAACGACGAGCAGACGAATGCCCAGATGCACCTCGTATAACCCTAGTATTGTCATTGGCTCCATCATAATGATTCCACGGGTGACTTAAGGAGCTATGGTATGATGGCCGAAGGTACCAACAAGTTATAAAAAGAAAAAAAAAAATAAGTCTACAAAAAAGTCCACGTCAATGTATTTCCGGAGCTATTACATCCACAATTAGAATTGCTCTTGAAATTGTGCTATGCTTACCGTCCTTGGACATAGTTGTTATTATAAGGGTCAGTGGGCAGCATATAGACTGGGTTACAGGTACAACTGGAGAGTAGTCTCTTCATCGACTGATCATACTACCATCACGAGTGCCTTTGACTAGATACCAGTACTTGTCACGCCACTAATATTGCGTTTTTCATCGCCCATTTTCACAGTAAATATTAATGATAAAAGTGGATGGAGTAATATATCCCGGACAAGCCTTCCCATGGACTTTCCGTTGTTTTATATAGATGCATTTCTGGTATACGGTCACCAAGACACAGAAATCTCTGGAACAAATCCCAAGACAAGACTATGTCTTACTCTTGGAAACCACTACAAAGTTTTTCATAGAGAAAAATTTGCATTGTTCATATATGTGAGGTGAAATATTAGTTAGCAAAACAGCACCATTCTCACACACAATCAAGGCGCACTCGCAAAATAATAAGTCAATTCAATAACTGTGTGGGAATTTTAACGTGTTCTAGTAACACACTCAGCCCGAATCAGGTTGAACTCTATTACATTGAAGCAGATAAATTACCAGAAGAAGGGGCAAGCCTCTTAATTATCTGAGTACGATATATCTGAGTGTTAATACTGCGCGTAGATGCACCTTTGTGGAGCTGATTTGCAAATTTTCTAAGTATGTTACCAAAATCTCTTTCCTAAATCCGTATTGAATCTGAACTTGACACATTTCTTTGATTAACTGTAGTAAACTAGTTGTCATGAAGCATTTGTCTTTGTTTAAATATATATAAGAATTAATTATTATTACGCTTTCGGGTGTTCGAAACGTTCAACCTAAGATATGACTTCCAGCTTATGATACACATAAATTCAAGTTTCTAACTACTGTACCCCAAGCGTATTTTAATATTACTGGGCAAAAGTTTAATGCGTTTCACTATGAAAACTACAAATAACGTCGCAAGGATGACTGTAAATGGCAAATAATTTGTGAAAGATTTTCTGAATTAATACTGACTTATAATTCCGTGGATTCATTTTTCATAAAGCATTTGATATTATTATACTGCTAAATTTTAAAACGTTTAATAATAATTGCCCAACTGTAATTACAATTCTAGAAAACTCGAAAGGAAGGAAGAAAAAATAAAGAAGGAAAGCAAGAAAGAAGAAAGAAAGAAAGACAGCAAGCAAGAAATGAAGAAGAAGAGAACAAAGGAAGAAACGAAGAAAG
>CM060950.1:52048354-52087540 GCA_030765055.1 Mantis religiosa | reverse complement strand
AAAGAAAGAAAGAAAGAAAGAAAGAAAGAAAGAAAGAAAGAAAGAAAGAAAGAAAGAAAGAAAGAAAGAAAGAAAGAAAGAAAGAAAGAAAGAAAGAAAGAAAGAAAGAAAGAAAGAAAGAAAGAAAGAAAGAAAGAAAGAAGGAAAGAAAGAAAGAAAGTAAGAAAGAAAGAAAGAAAGAAAGAAAGAAAGAAAGAAAGAAAGAAAGAAAGAAAGATAAACAAAGAAAGAAAAAAGAAGGAAAGAAAGGAAGGAAGATATGAAGGAATAAAGGAAGGAAGGAGGGAAGAAAGGGTGGAGGGAATAAAGGAAGGAAGAGAGAAAGAATGAGAACTTTAGGAAAATGTAAAAGTGTGTCCAAATAATCAGAATAATTTATACTTAACTTGGCGTTGAAATTTAATTTCCGCGAAGGGTGGTCAAGGATATTTGAAATTGCACAATTTTCAAAATTCCTCACCTGCCCAAGAAATATCTCCAGCAATTTACATCAAAGTAGAGTATGTGTGGTGTATCTACATATTCAACATTTATCTGTTGCACTTATAGTATTTAGTTAGGGTGTTTCATTTCGGATTTTGATAATTTGCAGCAAATCTGTAAGAAAATGTCTTAACCCGTACCCAGGAATAATTTGGTGTGTAGCATACTATCCATTGTTTATTCATTATTGTAATTAAGTATTAATACGTATCATTTTTCATGCAGCATTTCTAACTTGAACACTATCATATCATATTCCAACGTGACGTTATCAATGTTAATATCTACGTATGTACTTAATATACTTTGCCCGTTAAACTAGGAATAGGGATAGAGAATACACGGGGTAGGCCTATAATCAATGGAACAGGACTCAATCATAAGTCACAAAAGGGGTCCATTATGTGGTCTCTGGAAGGAAGATAGGAAGCGCAAAATTCTGAGGTTACCAACCCGGAAGGCGACGAGTGCAAGCCGAAGACGTTCTCACTAAAAATTTTAGATGGTTTTATCATGAAGTATTTAAGCAAACTTTACTCTGTGAGCAAGGTATATTGACTGAGTCATCTCGCTCTGACCCTTATAGTAATTTTGTCAAGTTGAGGGCATTAAAACGTGGTTTGGTTTCCGGTTATTATTGGCAGACGCACCTCATCGTCTGTGTTTCACACCAGCCTTATGTGAGCCAATTTATTATTGATTTGAATTCGATTTCGACAGGCACGTATTAGGCTCCAAAAAATTCAGATCACGGTGATTGGCGAAAGGGAAGATGCACGGAAGGGTTTTACTTGAGCGACTGCAAGACGTGCCATGCAACAACGGTCTACACCAGCCTATGTATGAATTCGTTTCGTATTGGTTTGGTGTCCAATATTAACCTCAGGAGTGACGACAAAGGACAGAGTGAAGCAAACATTAAAACCAGTTAAAGGGGTGCGGGCTGGTATTTCCTTATCATCATACACCACCGCATATCATATCGGCACGATTCCATGCACTCGAGTATACATGTATCGTAAATCTTAACGTTAGTCTATAAATCCTATATTCTCCTTACATACTTATTTCAAGCATACTCATACGTGCTGAAATTCTAATCCTTTGAAACTTTAGAAATTTCGCTTTTGAATGCGGTCGCCCTTTGTCGTTAAATATACATTACAGTTTTTCTGTATGACTAAATTGTTCAAGAATACGACACTAGAATTAAACTGTACAATGCATCCTCTTTTTATTTCAAGAAAAATATTTTACAGCATTTCTATTGCGTCGTGTGTTTTAGAAGTAGATAGGAATCTAACAGCACGTCCTATTGGTTCTCTTTCTCTTATTATGTTCTTCCTTTTGTCAACTGGCTGCTGTAGTTTCTCCTATATCACAGACAAAAGAATCGATAGCCTATAATAAAGCGAAATGAACCACTGATGCTTTTGAAGTCGTTCTGAATATGTAGTTCCATTTTTACAAAGCCCAAGGGTAACTCCCTAGCAATCAGAGCAGTGGCAATGCTTTACCATATTTCAGACTGTTGATTGTGCGCCTTACTGTAGTTATAGCTTTACTGTCATAAATTTAGTTTCCATAATGTTAGCAGTTTCACATAAGCTGTCATTGCACAATGTGACATGCAGAACACCTTTGGGTTACGTAAACTGGCATTTTTATAAGGGAAAAGTTCTATTTTGACACTAGATTATGTGTTTACAAAGTTAAATATCCTCCCCCTGGTGGTGGGGTGAGTCAACAATCAAATCGGAAAAATCTAATGTTATATTCACACGAGCTCAGCTAACTATCCATATAAAAACTTATATTGTATAAAAATTGTCAGCAATTCTCTTACTGCTTATTCTATTGTAAAGGAATACGTTAGGCTTAATCTTACGTCATATTTTTAAAATGCGAATGGCTATATGATCGTCTTTGAAGTTTCGTTCAATTTGCTGCAACACAAAGGCGTGGGGGGAGCAATTTCCAGTTGAAAAAGTGTTAATTACAATTCAAACCAATAACAAAGAACACCTCAAGATGGTTAATGTCACAGACATTATAAAATTATTAACGAGAACAGATATCTTCTGCAGTAAGCTTTTCTCTATTTCTAGCGGTTAACAAGTTATTAAATATCCACTCATATGAAAGAACACTTCTTAGGTCATTCCTAAAGAATTCAGGATATAAAGTCTATTTCTGAGGCAAATTCTGTAACTGTTTAGTTAACGTGTGTGCAGTTGCCACTCAAAGGGTCCTCAAGGGACCTGACCTTCCCGCCCACTAATGACCGTCATAAATCTATCTCCTCACTTCACAAATGGAATACTGTCGTTGAGGACCAATAGCAAACCTGATGCTCTCGAAGTGACAGCCGCATGTCTACTACACGTGGAGTCTAAGTTGCCAAAGTTCCAACTTCCAGTTGATCTGTTTCATTACGTGCAGCAATTCGTTCTGTGTCACGATTTGGAGACCGCGGTGGGAGGTAAATGCAGTGGTAAATGCAAATGAAGTAGTAGATAAATTTCAGTCAAGTGAAAATAATCAAAGTGAAGACAATAGTGTGAATAACTGGGCCGAGTTATATTACTGGAAAGCCTCAAAAACAAAGTTATAACGGGAACTGTTTCTAAGCAAATTCAAGCGCTTGTTTTTAACACATATAAATATGTGCTGAGAAATAATCTTGGTAAGGAGTCATGCAATGATGATAAATTATGGGAATTCACAGAAATACAGTAAGAAATATTGTGACGAAAGGAATACCAAAGACCCCGATCAAGCTTGAAAACAAAAGGAAACGTTTCTCTAAAGTAGATAATTTCACATGCGATTTAATTCATCGAGAAATTTTTATATTCTATGCAAAAGGAAGAGCGCCCACCTTAGACGAATTGGTTACATATTTGCAAGAAATTTGTGGTTTTCCTTATCGGCACTGCACTTTGCGCTGTCTCCTCAAGGAGCTGGGTTTCAAATTCCGCACTTTGAATAAGATGAGAGTTATTATGAAATCCAGTAGAATTGCAGCTTGGCGATATATATATATATATATATATATATATATATATATATATATATATATATATATATATCGTCAAAACTAAGGAAGCTTTGCAGTAATGGACATAAGATAATTTATTTAGACGAAACCTCGTACAATACCCATGACGTATCGAGAAAGGTGGCAACCTTGCAGAAAGGTCTGCGAAGAGGAGGGCCAGGTTTGTAAAACGAATATAAGGGTTCGTCAAAGGCAGTGGCCGACTGCACATGAGTTAACTAAACATACTTTAGAAGATATAGGAAGCACCTACCGCACTGCGACCTGCACCTCCAGCTTCATCTCTATGGCGAATGACACTCCACAGAATTAAAGTATTAAGTGAAGAAGCAATAGGCTACAGGTTCCCAGGGAGACTGGTCAAAAGACACACAGAAGACCCTAAAAATGCTAAGAGAACTTTATTCCGGCACCAAGACCCACTGCGCAATCATGAACGGTTGTCAAATGAGGTCATCGACCATACTACGTCGCCCAGCGCCGGGAGTAGTATTTGCAGTAAGCAAGTGTATGCGCCATCTGTCCCGAACCGCCAGGCCGCGCCGTGGCTCACTGTTTAGACCACTTGGCTCTCACCAAGGCGACCCGGGTTCGATCCCAGGCGACCGCAAAGTGAGATTTGTGGTGAACCACACTGCGCTGGGGCGGGTTTTTCCCAGGACCTCCGGTTTCTCCCGCCATCTCATTCCACTGGTGCCCCATCTTCATCTCATGCATCATCAGTGTCACCGCCAGCGTTGCCGTATGTAGTAAAAGCGGGCGTTAAACACTACACATTTCATTTCATTTTCCGGAACCGCCATGCACCACGAAGCTGAAGGGACACCTGAAATATGATAAGGAAATAGAATAAAAGGAAATGATAGACAGGTTTGAAAGCAAGTACCCCAGCATTCGTCTAAACAGACAAGGAGAACAACGAAATAAAAAAGGCAAGAAACCGGTCAACGGGGTTCGCAACTGTGACCTTCCGAATGCGAGCTTCCCAGTCACTGTGGCATTACCTCACTTCTTTAAATATGAGGTACTCAATCAGTATCGTTAGAGCCATCTTTGGAAAAAAAGAAGGATCATAAAAAAGTAACATTTTTTCCCGTAAACTGAAGTGTAGGTTAGGAGGATTTATTTATAAATCTTGGTGTCCCATCCTTATGGTGCGATACCTAAATCCTCGTGGGCGTCAACATTTTGATTCCGCTTCCTTTACCTCTTTTCGATGTAGCTGCTCCTACGTTGTGTATTAAGGGTACTTTTTCTCAATGTATGCGTGAGTGGGTACGAAAGGCACTTATGTTGGCTAATATTATAATTGAGGCAACCAACTGAGCTATTTGAGGCGAGCTGTCAATTATTTCAGTACATAGAACAAATTTGTTCCTGAATCCTGGCAAGATAAACTTTCCCTATATCTCGTAATTTCTGACATATAAACAACGATACGGTTTAAAATAAATGTTTCCGTAATAACATTGAGAAGCGTAAGTTGTCCTGAATCGCTCAAAATCTAATTTGAGTATCTTCTTGCGGCGACCACTAATATGTATAACCCGAGCGCGGGCTTTAGTCGCTACTACCTGATCGTAATTTATCACCTTTGAACACCTTTGTAATATTGTGAAGAACGCAAGAAAATATCGTAATTTTATAAATAAACCCTCTTTTATTAGCTTGAGCTCCCAGATTACGTTGCTGGAATTGAAGCTTCTCAATTGTCCATGCGACACAATTTTTCCCAACTCTTAAACGTGTAACAGATGACTTCTTATCCGCTAACAAATTTACATGTGGTTCTCATATTATGCAGTGATTTTAATATATGAGAATGATTAACTGAATTTATTTACCTATTTTTCTATCACTTATTTATAGAATAATTCATATTATGCGTAAATACTTGGAAGCTGCTGAGTTTAATTCGGTGTTTGGTGTATTATCGTCCAGGTACAGAGACACCAATATGGAGCTTTCTTCTAAAATGAATTTTCGACCCCAATGGGTCATTTATTTTAATGAAATATCAATATGATATTTTGGGGCGGAATGCGATATTGTCTACCTATTAGTTTATGTGGTAGAGACAGTAAGCAAAGTATGGTCCCCAAGCACATATGTTCTTGGCCATAGCTTACAATGTTTGTTCGAACTTAGTGTTGTGCATTTCATATTTTTTATTGTAATAATTAGGCGTTAAACTGTCCTCTTAAAATTGGTTTATTTTCTATGTGCAACAGCAGTATATCACAGTTCTTTTTTAATTTAAATGTATCTCAATGCAAAGTTTCTTTTAACGTAAGATACATACTTCTAAATGGAGTTATATTAGGACAGAAAATGCAATTAGATCATAAACATGTTACTGTAAGTAACACTGAACCAACATAACAAGTTAACACTACTAACTGGAACGCAGGGCATAATGTAGTTATTTAAACAGAACTGATATAAAAATAACTGAAAATTTACATTTTCTAGACAGTATTAGAGGATAACGAGAAGAAAAAGAAGAGTTAGTCTTTATGTTTTCGTGTTTATGGTCATTTGCCTACCGTGCTTTTCGATTACTAGATTTAAAACAAAGTATAGTAGCTGTCGTAAACAGAAGTTTAAAGACATTCTTCTAATATATCGAATTCATGATATTGTCACCTGGACGTCGGAACTCCCGATAGAAACGGCCGACATTAGGGCCAGACGGGAAGCATTAAGCCCACGCCTACCCATTTGTCTCGTGTCACTAACTGAAGGGATGATTAGGAGAGTGGCATGAGCCCTGTACCGTCTCTTTTCCCTCTCACCAGACGTCTGGAAACCCCGGGATAATTGTGCGCGCCGCGAACCTTCCAGAAACAGCGATCTTCCCTATAAAAGGCCTGCAGTTGGCGAGTCAGCTCTGTGGCTGAAGAGGGCGAAATAAGCCCTAAAACAGCCGTGGGTGAGATAAACCCAGAATCCCCATAGTGGTAGTAGTAGTAGTAGTAGTAGTAGTAGTAGTAGTAGTAGTAGAGTCATTTCAGTTCTTGGCGAGCAGCCGTGAGGGGCGCCGAGTGAGTGAACGGACCGGAAGATGGTGTACGTGCATCGGAGAAGTTGTGCGTAATTGCGAGTGCAGAGTGTACCTGTGACAGACGAACTGGTGAATTGTAATTGTGTGCACTACGTAATTCTGTGTAATCGGCAAGTGTTCCAACTGTAATTCGGTGGAAATGAAGAACAGTTTGACTGGACTTTTAATTTCACGAACCCACAAAGTCACAATATTAAGGCAAGTCTAAACTGATAATACGCCGAAAGTGTTTAAAATCATGGAATTTCCTTTTTTTTTTGGACTTTTTGGTAGCTTAGGGTGTGTAGTAATAGATGGCATGCTATTTTTATTATTTGAACCATTTTAGGCCATCACGTAACAATTTAAAGAGACCTTTAACAATCGTTAAAGGTAACAATCATGACTTTAAAATTTATTTCTGAGAAACCTTTTTTCTAACACTTTTCAGTATACAAAATGCCCCACGCGTCAAAGTTTTCCATTTAACTTGGGGAACCTTCCAGGATAGGTCCATAATATTTAAACAAGAAGCTTAACATTCTCTTTTTTTGTTAATGCTCATGGTTTGAAAATTATATGGTACTAAGTAATAAAATAAGTTAATATTTTCACAATTTTGAGAGCTAACACGTGGAAAATATTTTAGAACGAATGCTACAAAAGTATTCCAAAAAACAAGAATGTGGGTATTTTAAAATTGCTCTGTACTAGCTAAAAACAAAGATTCAACTTAAAATCTCAAATTTTTTGACGCGTAGGTCATTTTAAACTTTTAAAATATTTTCACATAAAATAATTAATATTTAATGAATTATTTGGTGTAGCAACCTAAAAGTTTGCATGCAAGTTTAAAGTGATACTCTAATTATGTGGCTAAATTTTTATTATGATAGGTTTATTATTATTGAATTTGGAATCTTCAATGTAGCCTTGGCTTAAAAACATCGGAGTTCAAAGTGAATTAGAGCTGAGATTGTCCTAAGCAGTTATTGTGCCGTGAAAACGATAACCACTAGATGTTTCAGATTACCTTACTCTGAAAGCGTTCACTCTCAACCCTACTTAGCAATACTTAGCAACACTCGTGGCTGGGGTCGTAAGGACATGGAATAATAAGCGAGTGGTCCTCGATACAAATCCCTCCAGGAGTGCCCTTCCTTACAGGCTTTCTCAGGTTTCCCTCAGTCTTAATAAATGGCATATTTCAAGGACGTTTCCTAAAAAGGCTTAGATCGTCTTCTCCACCAACCATTTTAACAGTTGTCATAGCATTTCCTGAATCATATTTTCCCCGCCTACATATCTACGGTGTGTGTAGAACGCTCATTATGCATGTCTAAAAAGCACTTCTTGAGAGACTCACTAAATCGTGCAGCTACGCAGTACTCTGGAAGAAGTTGAAAACCAGGATACGCTGACCATCATTGAAATGAAGAGGCGCAAAGTTACGCATAAATGTAATCACCCAGTAGATTGAGATTGATGGATTATGTACATTGATGCACAAGTCTCAGGTTCTCCATTGTACTCCTACCCCTGTATGTACATCAGTGTCGTTTCAGAAAACCTGTAGATTGACGTGATGCTATGCTATTATATCCAGAACATCCTCGACCAACATTATTCTTCGCTCATGCTCCAAGTCAGCTGTTGCGCCCATTTTTACTCCATTGTAGTTAGTGTACGCAGTTCCTAACGTCTAGGGCCTGATCTGCGTATGTTCATATGCATCCTACAACAAAACGTGTTCCTGGAATTTCACTATTCTCACTTGAGGTTTCAAGTCAGTATGCTCACATTATGTTTCAGTAGCCATTCTTTGCCATTGGGCTTCTCTCCTTTTTCAGACGGAACTCAAATTTCATGTTAGTATGTTCACATTATGTTTCAGTAACCATTCTTTGCCATTGGGCTTCTCTCCTTTTTCTACCGAACTGAAATATTGGTTCACCAGGATATAAGTCCACTTGTAGGAGGTATCCTTTCTTTTGTTGACAATCTGTAACTTTGTGAAAACGAGGGATCAGGGCCTAGTGAGAAGGAAGCCGATGATAGGGATGTACAGTAATACAATGAAAGCAGTAGCACATTTGCAGGTCTCAAGTTATCAGCAACTGTAATTATGGACTGCAGACGGTTTCTTTACCTGACTACGCTTCCGTTACCACGTCCTTTTCTAATAAACACATTTATATCGTAGCCAAGTAGTATCAAGTTAAAGCAAGCACTGTGGAACCTGGATTCCATCCTGTCTGACTCATGAGTTTTTCGTTGTTATCCCAGATCGATAGGCGAATGCTGCCTTTGTGCTTTTCCTATTACGAATTTCCCGACCCTTATTTTCTCTACCTATTGCTTGTTTTATTGCCATCTGTTTCAGAGTCGTAGGTCCAGGGGACGAGTTTTGGCTGGTTGTGGCTGGACGGTGGATATGCAGTCCGTAAAATTTTTCTTCACTGGCGTTGCTAGGAACTGCTCGGTGAGGACATATGTTCTTGTGAGCTGCACCAGGTATCGCTGGTATTAGGTTTATGTGGCTGGCTCGGCAGGCGTCGAATGTATTCTTTGCGAGAAACGTTTTACACCTCGTCCATGCTTACGTCTGTCTTCATATGCATGCAGTATCCCTTTAGGTCTGTCCCATCATTGTAGTAACACAAAGGACCGGCTGGCCTACGCGCGTTACCCCGGTTGGATAGAAGCTTTTGGGTAGAATGCAATATATCCTCCACCTGCCAGATATGTCACGGAAAAAGTAACAGTTTCCTCCTGCATATGGATGTAAAATAAATATAGAATCACCTCAAATGAAAAAATTGAGAATCTGAAAAAAAAAATTGAGATCTTAAAATTGCCTCGATAGGTGTACTGTGATGTCTTCCGATCTTTCCGAAGTTTGTTTAACTCTTTAGATAACTCTGACTGGTAACCTTTTTTCAAAATTGAGACGTATATCATCCATTATAGAACGTTTAAAAGGCATAAGAAAGAGACATTGGTCTGTCCATCTACTATTAAACCTCTGATGAATTCACGTTTATTTTCATCCAGAAATATTAGATTTAAAGTTGGTTTTTAAGGCATTCCATAATGTAAAATAGCATGCATAAAAAGCGGTTCATTTCTTTGTATCACATTAGGGAACGGTCTTTTTCATCCATAAACTTTTTCATCTGCAGAGAACCACCTTTGACTTCCCCCAGCCAGTGTCATATCTTATAGTTATAGACTGCCTGGAAACACTTCAGGGGCACACAAATGAACCAATAAGCGATGTTATAACCAGGCACAAGAATTTCTGAGAGTAAAACCAGGAGAGAAGGAATTAAGGTTGAACACTTTTAGTACTGCAAATACTTCTCAAAGTGTTTTATAACCCTATTGCCAATCTAGCAGTTAAAAATATCCTCAAGGAAGAGGGGAAATCATCCTGTGAAAGCTGCTTTTGCTAGTACCAACATAGAAGGCTAGGTTTTCATTGCTGGTAGGTGTACGTTTCAGAAAGTCACAAAAGACGTTTAGAGTAGATTGAGAAAGTGAATGTCAGAGGGAAGAAGGCCACGCTAGAGAAAGAATTATGTAGGATTCTGCTGGTATGTATAACTACAATTTTGAATTTTCAAATGTTTGTTACGATTCTTAATACAGCAATGGATTATGCATGCCGTTCATGTTGCTGTAGGTACTCTAAATATACTACAAATATGAGTAGACTAAACTTACAGGTAAACTGTTCTTTACTGTAAGCGAAAGCCTAGAAGCTGGCTTCAGCAGAAACATTGCGTTGGAAAAGTTGAAGGCCTGATACATGATGTGGCTTGTTTACTGCAAGAAAGAGATAAGTACCATGTCTGGAGGAAACCGAAAGGGGTCTATTAAGTTATAAAGTGTTGGAGCCAATGTTTCCGAATTTCGCTTCCTGGAATACTGTGTGCAGGCTGAGAATATATTAACACCTGCGCATAATTGGATTTTGTTTCGATAAAACGTTGCATGTCTGGACCACCCAGCGAGACGAGAATCATTCCTTCCTCCCTTCACCTCCGAGGGGATTACCTGTATCGTATCCAAGCGCACGCGTGAGGGACAGTTGTTGGAGAGGGGGGAGGCGACCTGCTGCCCGCCAACCACACTAATATGGGCATGAGATGTCACCCGTCGGACGGACGTTCAGAGCTGCCTCATGTCTCATTTTGCATTATGTTACATATAGTAAAGCAAATCCTGGCTCCAAATCTGCGCAGAGCCTTGCGTATATCGGGTTGTTCGTTGTAACAAAGGCTTTTTCTGAGCTGGCATTTCATTTTCAGGGAAGGTAACCATAGTTGAAGTTGGTTCAAAATTTTAAACGATTTTGAAATTAGATTTTAATTTACGGAATTAAAAAAATATTTCAAGCTGTAGCTCTTAAATGCCCCAAGAGCCCTTGAAAGTTTCAACAGGTGAGCAATTAAATGCACAAGAACACCTGACCTATGAGCTTCTAGTAGCTTTCACATGATTTTAAATTTTGTAGCACCTTTGGGTATTAAAATGTGGCTTACGATGTGTTTAAACTTACCAGAAGCTTACGGAGAGTAAACCTTTAGCATGAGCATAATCTTTTTGCAACAATTTTAGATTTCTGAATATTTGACATAGTTAATTCAATCAATAATCATAGATTGTTATAAAAAGCCATTAACTTAAGAATTTGCATTCATTTCTGAAACAACTGAAGAACAGGAAGAAAATTGAAACTGCGCTTTCCTGCATCTATCAATATTTAGATAATGCACTAATATTTTTATTCTCTCAAAATCAGTATTTCTGGAACTGTATTTTTTGAGTAATTAAGAAATATATGAAAAATAAAATAAAATAATATTTCTTTCTTAGAAGTTATTAAATATATCGGTAAGGAATTTTGAATATAGTAGAATGGATAAAAGTAGTGCATGAGAGGATTAGGTTAGAGCAAGGAAGAGCAATAAACGCTCTTCTATTTGCAGATGATATAGTTTTAATCTTTGACAATGAAGATAGACTACAGAAAGGAATATATCAACTAAACCAAATTTGTTAAAAATATGATATGACAATCTCAAAGACAAAAACAAAAGTAATGGCATTCCAGGGAAAATACCCAATAAGGACCAAAATTGTAGTAGAGGAAACTATAATATAACAAGTATCGCACTTTGAATACCTTGGCTGTGATATAACCTATGAATCGGAAAATCAAGATATAAGGAATAAAATACAAAAATTCCAAGCAGTTTGCGGAACAATTAAGAGAACCTTCAGGAATAAAGTAAGGAAAGAAACTCAAATAAGATTCTACAAAGTGATGGCAATCCCAATACTAAAGTATGGAAGTGAGGCGTGGATAATAAGGGAAAAGGAGAAGAGTAAAATACAAGCTGCTGAAATTAGATTCTTACGATCAATCAAAGGATGTACAAGTGAAGATGATATTAGGAATGAAATTATTAGAAAAGAATTAGAAGTACAACCGTTATTAGAAGAAATCCAAAGATATAGAAACAAATGGGTCGAACACCTTAATCGCATGCCAAGAGAAAGAATAACAAAACAAGCCTTCAATTATAAACCAAGAGGACGAAGTTCAATAGGACGCCCCCTAAAGAGATGGCTTCAGGAAATGTGAGACTGGAACAGGCTTAAGCCTAACCCGTGAAGGAAGAAGAGGAAGAGAAGAACTTAAGACGCTATCACTGGAGGAAAAAATTAAGGTTACTGAAGAACACAAAAAGAACAAACGTCCTGCTAAAGAATTAACTATGTTTTTAAGGGGGGGAAAACTCCTATCTATGGGATTTTGAAAACAAAATACAAATTACGGAATAGTAGTTAATAGGGACAGCAGAGTATGTGCAACGCATTACAAAATATACAGAGTAAACGAGATAAATTGTACTGTGTTCGAGTGATTTGTTAGTGCGCGCGCGCTAAAGGAACTGTCATTTCTGGATCATTACTTCAGGCTCAAGCTTTAGAGAGAGTAAGGAAATTAGGCAAAGACAATTTCGGAGCTTTCAATGGATGCCTCGATAGTTTCAAATATCGTAAGTACTGATACCGATATTAAAGGATTGCCATAAGTAAAGAATAATGATGGATTTCAAATAAATGTTGATTCTTTGTTACAACGCGTGCAGGTACAGCTGAGTCGAATAGCAGTTGGGGCGAATAGTTGTTTTAACAAAAGAAACGTAAGAAACAGTGTCCTTAGCAGAGTTCTAAAGTGTAGCACTTGACTTTGTTTGAATAGGGTATTCTTTGGACCCTTCATAATGGCATGACAAAATAGTCACAAAGGGAATCTCAGGCTGAATAAGGGGCTTCGAGAAAGTGAAAATCACACTCAACCACGCGCAGCTGTGGACATTCAGTCTTCGGCATGAAGCCGATTATGGCAGTCCTCCAGTAACTTTAAACAGAGATATTGGTAACCTTTGGTCGGCAACTTCGAGTTTAATGTAATGATAAAAAGAAGCAGTCATTAAATCAGTTTGAAACGGGCATTCCAGTGTCATTAAAACCACCCTTCTCATACATACCCACGCATACCCTTAGAAAAACCCCATTGCTTTACCCTGAGCTAAACACTATTTGCCTCAAACTGTAGCGTGAACGTGAAACTGTGCGCCACTCATTATTATCGCATCAAACTGTCGCCCCAACGTGGAACTCTTTGCTCGCCAAATTATTGCTTCAGTACATTGTTCTAAATGCTGTATGTGGTGAAGCAAAGAATGTTGATATGCAGACAGTTGCTGATTGGATGGGGAAAACTGAAAACAGACAGAGAAACTAGGCCATAAACTACAATTATCGTATGTAAGTTGAAAATGTAGTGCATAACACATATCAGTCTATTATTAATTTACACTTCATTTTATATTACTCCTTCAGTATAAACATGTACGGCTATTTCGTAATTTCTTTATATTTAAGCACAACCCCCTGTAAGACGGAAACCTGTTTAAACGGGAAATAAATGCCTGAACGATCGCGTTCCTTTTTAGAAAGGTTTTACTGTACCAGAAAATTCCGCTGGAAGGCTCACCTTAGCATAAAATGCAACTAGCTCATGTTCTGAAGTTGATGTTTAAGCTACAACATCGATCACTATGTATACTTCACTGGGCTATGGTAAATGTATATTTCTAATGATACCGTATATTTAAAGGTAAACATTTATACACGTCTAAGCATACACAGGGCCCACAGGACCATTTTGAAAATTCGACTTTTAAATATCTTATTAGACGTAAATTATCAGTTTTATTAAAATGCTGCTTGTTTGAACCATACACATTTCTCTGTTACATTTTATTATCAGACTCTTAAGGTGCTCATCAGTTTTGTTCTTTAGTTTATCAAATATCAGCATTTTTTTTTTTTTTTGCCATTTAGATTAATGTTGCCGTACCACACGGCCACTCTCCCCACTTTTTTGTTGTTTGTAATTTACGTCCTCCAACGTTAAATCATATTGGACGATAATGGAATGGGTGAAATGATGCTCAAATGAGTCCGGGGTCCATGGAGCTTAGAGTTACCTGACATTCGTCCATCAGGATAAGGGAAAACCCCGGAAAAACCTTATCCAGGTAACTCAACCTGACCGAGATTCGAACTGGGGACCTCTTGAACGTGAGGCAGACATGCTACCATCTACGCTACCGAGGCGGGCTCTCCCCACTTTAGTTTTTCGTACTGCATGGGTTACGTCTTCGAGTCTGCACACAGGAGTGGGGATTATGTATGTGTAACTGTGTATACCTGAAATAGCAAAAAGAGAAAATACAGAACAGAAAAACACAAAAACAAACAAACAGCGAAAATAAAAGAATAATTAATAACATACTAAATTTCACTTTAATTTACCAACAAAAAAAAAAAAAACAGAAAAAAATGAATATGATATGTTACTAATGAAAATGTCAGATGATTGTAACAAAAGAAAGATTTTCAGTATTGCAATGCTGAAAATGCACATTAGAGAAAGCATTTGAAAATACAATCATCAACCATAATATTTAATTGAAATTCAAATTTATATTTTATTTATGGAATCTTAAACCACTTCTATGGTTCTCTGTGTCCCATTCTATATTGGGCGTGAAAAAACCTACATTTTTCCTCGGGGGTCTCTTTATTTGGCTTGAGATTCCTTTGCCGTAAATCTATGACAAGGGACCATCGACATTACTTCCCTTCCGAAGGAAGTTACGCCCAAAAATAATTCACCACCCTCCACCGGGTTTGAACTGGAGAACTTGTGAACTAGAGGCTGGCATGTTAGTCCTACACCACGGATGTAGTAGCACATTTAATAAAACAGTTTACACCAGTAAACAGAACAGTGTTGCCAAATTGTACCTAGCACTATCTTAATGCAGAGAGAACATAATATTGAAGAAATTATATTTTTAATGTCGTCAAGAAATAATTTCCTCTCTAACAGTGCAAGAAGTTAAATCAAAGGGAGACCACAAAAAAACCTAAGTCGGAGTATGCGGTTGACGGTCATCGAACTCGCGAGCTGCCAAATGTGAACCACACATTTGCTGCAGCGTCAACTGGCTCGGTATTTAAAACTATACATTAGTCACTCAGGAGGAAGTTCAAGGAAAGGGTGCACGCAAGAATAAAAGTACATAAACGTGGCAAAGATTATAAGAAACCGGGTTTTCGTGATTAACTGTATGACTTGTAACTACTAATTTCAGTACAATTTATTTTATCAAAACAAAGACATCCTCACTTGCTTGTTTAAAATAACTTCTATTTTCAGATACTCATGAATGGATGACGAGGGCGGTCCAGACAGTTGGAGTGAGGCTTTGAGAGGAACGCGGAACATTACAGGTGCTGAGAGGACCTCAAGGATGCACTCCTGCTTTCTCGTTAGAGCAGGACGCGTAGCAGAGGCCAGGGGAGAGGAGAAAAAGGAAAGAGTGGTTCAACAGGGGCTAAACAACATGCAAAAGGACCTGTACAAGAAGTAAAGTTGATGATGCTCTTGGCTACCTTCAGCTTTATCACAGCTACATACTCAATTGCACTCCGGAATGCTTCTTTTCCGCAGAAAAATATTCACTCTTGCAAACAGAGGAGAATACAGCCACATTCGGTAGAATCGTTGAAATTCTCTAGAGGGAAGACCATTAAATACTCCTGCAGGCATTTAAGGTAATTTAAAGGTATTTCTCACAGGAGAAATTTCTTACGCACAAATACATAATATTTTGTTTTTACTACATAATTAATCATATACTGTACATGATGCAAAACTCATAATTTGAAAAAGAAAAGGAAAAGTACAGAAATACTATCATTTTAAAAGACACTAATGCACTTAATTGGCATAGAGATCCTTTTCCTTTACTCTTTTGGTTGCTTACGAGAGTTAAATTACAGGTTTAAACATATGTGTTCTAACAGTTTATTCAGCAGTCTAATTAAATATATTTTATCTTTAAACCTTAGAAGAGGCATTCCTCCCCTCCCTAAGTTCATTCACACTGAGCTTCTGCTGAAAATCGAGCTGGATGATTTAGGTGGTATCGTGTGTGGCCCGCATCTGGGAGGTCGTGAGTTCGATTAGAAGCCATGTTTCATAAACCATGAGATTTTTTTGGGAGTTTCCCCGGGTCACTACATGAATTCTGGGAGTTATAATTATTGTGACTTTGTGGGTTCGTGAAATGAAAAGTCCAATTTCACCACTCAAAAATGTTCTTTATTTCCACCGACTTACAGTTTAACACTTGCCAATTACACAGAATTACTTGCTGCACACAATTACAATTTGCCAGTTCGTCCGTTACAATTTCACTTGTACTCGCGATTACATAAACTCCGATGCACATACCAGTTACGTACAGTCTTCCGTTGCACAACCCTTTCGTTCATTTACACGTCACTGCCTAACTCTTACACCAAGAACTGCGACTGTCTCCTCGCTCACACTCACTAACCAACTGACTGACTCACTAGCTGCAGCCCTTTTTATAGGCATCTCGCCGTTTTCTCGACGTTTCCAGATGATGAACGATCCCGTAATTTCTGGAACACAGGTGAAGGAGAAACAGACCGCACAATTATGTTTCTTTCCCCAGTCGTTCCTGTCACCACTATAAGACAAACGAGGCGAGGGCGTGGCTAACCGAACCTTCCCTGTCTCCCGCTTTCAGCTGCTTCACAGGGTGTTCCAGCGCTCTCGTTACACTGCTCCCTTCTCAAAGCTGTTCGCCCCGAACAGCCCCATCGCAGCGTGCGAGGCGGTCCAGGTGTACCACCAGCATCTGCTCGGAGTCTCAGCCAGAAGTAGCGCTGCCGTAGTTTGTGAATCATACGGTTCGCTCCCAGGTGTCCTCCTGAAGTACCGGCGTGCACTTCCTCCAAGACTTCCGGGACCTTACTCCGGGGAAGTACCAACTGTCCTCTCTGCGCCTTCCCATCGGGTGACTCCCATACCCGGAACAGCACGCCCACTCTGGTCTTCAACGAGTCCCATTGGGCCCAGTACGACTTGTAGGTGGCGCTCCTCGGTGCGATGTCCTCCCAGGTTGGCCTCGTCCCTGCCTCCACTTCCTTCAAGAGTGGCCCCAAGTCTGCGTCCGCCAGCTGCCCCCTCCTCAGGCCTGCGCTATCCCAGCCTTCAGCAGGCACTGCCACAACTACTCGGACTGCTGCGGCACGCTCCTTCTCTTCCACTCTTGTGCGCTCATGGCCGTCCTGGATCTGCGGTAGGACACCTCCAATGTAATGGTCGCCAGCGTCGGTGTCCACAATGAAGGCGCCACCCGGTTGTGGGAAACCCAAAATTGGAGCACTGCACAGGGTCTCCTTCGGGTGCTGGAAAGCGTCTTCGGCGTCCTCCGTCCACACATAAGGCCGGTTTTCCTCTGAATCATTAAGGCGGTCATCTACTTGACCCATCCGCTTGCCCAGATTCGTGACGTCATCCCTCACGCCGGCCAATCGTTCCTCAAGTTTGGCGGCGAGAGCCTCGTTCGCCACCTTCATTTCCGTGGCCAGACGGTCGTTCGCTGCTCTCATTTCTGTGGTTAACTCGGCCTTCATTTCTTCCATCTTCTCGGTGATGTTGTCGTTGGCCGTCTTCATTTGTTTCAACTCGGCGGCGATGTTGTCGTTGGCCGTCTTCATTTCTTTCAGTTCCGCTAAAATCTTTTCTAATGCTGCCTCCATGGTTGTAATGTTCGGTGATGTTATGTTGTTTTCCCGCTTCCTGACACCAGTGTGACTTTGTGGGTTCGTGAAATGAAAAGTCCAATTTCACCACTCAAAAATGTTCTTTATTTCCACCGACTTACAGTTTAACACTTGCCAATTACCCAGAATTACTTGCTGCACACAATTACAATTTGCCAGTTCGTCCGTTACAATTTCACTTGTACTCGCGATTACAGAAACTCCGATGCACATACCAGTTACGTACAGTCTTCCGTTGCACAACCCTTTCGTTCATTTACACGTCACTGCCTAACTCTTACACCAAGAACTGCGACTGTCTCCTCGCTCACACTCACTAACCAACTGACTGACTCACTAGCTGCAGCCCTTTTTATAGGCATCTCGCCGTTTTCTCGACGTTTCCAGATGATGAATGATCCCGTAATTTCTGGAACACAGGTGAAGGAGAAACAGACCGCACAATTATGTTTCTTTCCCCAGTCGTCCCTGTCACCACTATAAGACAAACGAGGCGAGGGCGTGGCTAACCGAACCTTCCCTGTCTCCCGCTTTCAGCTGCTTCACAGGGTGTTCCAGCGCTCTCGTTACATTATTTATCCGAAATTTTCCGTCCCTCCAATTTTCCTAACTTCTCATTTTACTTCGCTTTTCACCTTGATTGGCTATTTCAAGTTCCGGAGTGCATGACACTAGAAATTGAAACAGGAACTTTGGTCCTCGGATAAAGTATTCATTTAATTATGTAATAATTATACATAAATTTGCGAACTGTAACCAGCTAGGTTAGTGAAAGCAAAATTGTAGACTTTGATGTAAAATATTGTAACGAACCTGGGCAGAAATACGTGAGAAACACTGCACTCCCGGACGACAGATTATGAAGGGCGGATGTCAGACAGTAGAAGGAATGCTAACTATTTTACTGTACCGTTTACACAGGTTAATAACACCTTAGTTTTTCCTTGTGACGCTGTGCTGTGTGTATATAAGAGGGTAGCAGCCCTCATTCAGTCTTCATTTGTTGCTCATTTGTTGCTCATTGCTCATTGCAGTCAAGTGTATTGTATACGTCCGTCTGGTGTGTCCGACGACGTGCCGCGTCCAGTAAAATGTATTATAAAATGTCCCCCGAAAGTGCAGTTATTTAAGGATGCCCGGGTTCCACAAATGCAAGGACAAATTAAAGCAGTTCGGAGATTATCGTTGGTTTATGTTGGCTCAGCCTTAACACCCTGAGAAACCCCCCCCCCCGAAAAAAAAAAGAATCCATGCACGAGAACCAGCTAGAGCCAAGGGTAAAGCAAACAGCTGACGATGACGTGGAGCCGAGGAAGGAGTCCCGACGTCGACACAGGTACGTGCAGCCGTGAGGCGGAAAGAGAGCACTGCCGTAAAATCCAGATCCTCCTGATCATGGAAGATCTCCGAGTCCCAGATCTGCCAGGGAATATGTAAGTCCGCAGGGGAGAGGAAAGGTTCACAACAGTACAGCAACGAAGTTCTACTAGGGGGATTCTGGGTTTATCTCACTCAAGGCTGTTTCAGGGCTTATTTCGCCCTCTTCAGCCAGCATGCTTATTGGTTTGGAGGGAGGGAGAGATGACTCTTTTTTTATTGATTCTATTTGTATATAGTATTTACATATATTAACGAAGTTCTGAAGATAGGAATGAAATTTAATAGACCAACAATGGATTTCATCCTCATAGACTTTATCCTCAGCAACAGAGCAGTTTTAAAACGTCTGTATTAATCGACATAGATGTATATATCGCTAGTTCTAATCTCGGAACAAGAATAAACCACATTGCCAGAACCAATTTGTTTACTTTGAAACGTGATGGGGAGTTTTCTTAGTATTGATGAGAGCCTGGTGGAAGAGTGGAGGTAACTGAGGAGTTGAGAATGCGGAGTTTCTCACAAGGTTCACGGGATTTAAATTTTTGATGTGCAGCTTTAATTTTGAACCATAATTAGCTTAAAACGAGTTCCATATAAATTTTCAACTCTATTAGAGAATTTTAGATTCAAACGTGAACATTTAACAATATTTCAAGACATGTACTGCAGAAGCTGCATACTTGTGTGCTTGAGAAGAACCGGCCAGAGAATAATTCATTTGTATCCAGACTTAGCACTTTAGAACACTTCGGTTTGGTAGCAGCTATGATGGACAAAATTACGATAACGGTATCACAGGTAAAGCTCTCGTGGGGAGGCTACGCCGTGGCTCAGTGGTTAGACCGCTTGGCTCTCACCAAGGCGGCCCGGGTTCGGTCCCAGGCGACCGTTTTGGGTGGACAACACGGCGCTGGGGCTGGTTTTCTCCGGGATCTCCGGTTTCCCCCGCCATCTCATTCCACCGGTGCTCCATCTTCATCTCATGTATCATCAGTGTCATCGCCTGCGGTGCCGTATGTAATAAAAGCGGGCGTTAAACACTACCCATTTCATTTCTCGTGGGGAGCTCAGAATCACATTCGCGTTAAGCTAATACCTAGCTACACCTTATCGGAGGTCAGGAAGATAAGCGTCCCCTAGCAATTTTTCATAAGATCAACGTTATTAGGTGTTTGCTCTTTCGAAAGAAACGTTGATGAGGAATCTATCTAAAAGTATTTCTTTCACCATAAAGGAAATTAAACTTACATATGCTTAAAAAATCATTTTAAAAAGAGCCAGCATAATTATTTTAGTACATTTTAATAATCAGGTAGAGACGAATTACAAAATGGACTACAGGAATACCTAAATAGATGGTTTGCGTTTTTTACATTGTTTAGCCTTACATCTTGCTGTTATTTTAATCTATTTTTAAACGGCGCAAAAGTAAGAACAGTGACGTTTTTGATAGTGATGTTATTTTATTATCTTACTTCATATTAAATATTTATATTAACTGTTGCAAGTGTTTGAATGTAGTCCTCAAAAAGGGCACCAGAGAATCTATTTTCAAGACCTAGATGCAGGAGAAACTGAAGTGTAGGTGAATTTACTATTTTAGTAAACTTAACTGCGTGTAAATATTTTACGACTAATTAAATGTAATACCCATAAACTAAAATTCATTTTGGCCATATTTTAGAGAAGTATAAAGGTATCTCTTTCGGTTCTGACTTGATTTTACACTATCAGGCTCGTGGAGCCTTGTTAACATAAAACGTTAGTATTGAACGTTCTTAAATTATGAACCGAATATTTTTTGTAATGAGTTAAAAACATAACAAGTAAATAAATCAATACGCACAGAGTCCATGCGGTGTTTAAAAATGCAACTATTTTAATTCAGTTAGTATCATTTATTGAAACAGAGGTATGATATATTATTAAAAATCGATACAATTTTATTCTTTGTAGAGTGCAACTTAGTCATCATCACGTCATATATAGCTCAGGGCAAAGAGAATGATTATTTCCCATTCTAGACGAAACCAGTTACGGGTTATAGGTTACGCATAAAGAAGGGTAACTCGGGTACTGCGACCTCCTTAGTGTGGTTACCGTTCTCCAGGAGGGTTGGGTGCAGTGAAGGAACTACTAGAGACTATATACAAATCACAGAGATGTACCGATGTATTATTTTATCTTGACAGGAATCCTGCGCGTTAGGGATGAGTAGTAACTGTGGTGGGGATAGTGCACCTATCGCCACAATGCGTCACACGCGTAAGATTACAGAGGGGAGTGCGGTGGATAAGGTGTCTGAAAATAAATCTCACCCTCGAAGCCAGTATTACAGCTCATATAAACTAAGTCATAATTCTTACTATGGTAGTAATCTCCACGCTTTTGTTGGATCTTAAATAGCACATAGGCGTTTGGAGCAAAACCCTGTTCTCCTCCAGCAGGCATGATAACCAACTGTCGGCCTATCGACATCGCTGCAGAGTCCCTGTAACCAATTTCATTCCAGGAATATGGTCTAGTATGTAATGCATTGATATGTTTCATCCATATAAACTATATAAACTTCACTGAGATATCTCCGAATATTTCGTAAATATTTTAAGCATTCTTGCCCGTATGGTACGAAGTTCGATTAAAATTTATCTGTCACGCTTAGTGTTTCTTCTTCTTTCTTTCTTTTTTCATATAAATCCTAGCTTCAAAAGAACTCTTAATGTTCAGAAACTGCCTTGGAAGTCAACAGAATTTTGAAGCTTCATAAGCACTTTCTTCAGAGTTGGTCTTTGTTTTTCTGTGCTTTAAAAATTATTCATAGTTCGCTTAACTACTTCTGAATTAAATCGTCCAAATTAGATATTTTGCATGTACTTAATGTTCGTTTTCTGGGCATAGAGAAGGATGTTGTTGCACTAGCATCAATGGCTTTTCTTTCCTTAATAACTCTCCTAAACTGCTTTCAGACACAACTTTAATAACTTTCACATTTATTTCACACACTAATAAATTTCAGACACAACTGTTGCCTCAGGTGCCCTTTCCCAGATTTTTGTAGCACACCCAGACCATTGTTACCTTTTTATAAATCTATACATATTGGTTATTATTTATCGTGTTTTTTAAATGTAGCACTTTATTTCCTAAGGTGCTGCTAGGAGGCGTCATTTCTAAATGCTCTCTTGTAACCAAGAGACACGCTCATTTTGAAACAAGCTATTGTATTACCGAGTAGCTCTGCACGTGTTTGCTCGCTCGCAACTGATACACAACTGACCCGCCCTCCCCTGCAGTTGCTACCGTACTAATGTGACTCGTCCAGATACCACTGCGCATCTCTCTAGATCTGTCAAGATATAAAAAATACATTCGTACCTAACAGTTCTCACTCCAAGATCAGTCACGCTGTTGGAGTCGTCTAGAGAAGGCGATTTACGACCCTTGACCAAGCAGAGCAAGCTTTCTTTCCATACGTCACCATACACCATGGAAACTTAGGCCAGATATGAAAGATGAGAAGAAAAGGGATGAAGGAAAATAATGAAAATAATGAAAATAAAATATTATAGAGGTACACCTACATGATTTTTTTCTCATATTTTCCTTCATCCTCAACACTTAATAGCAATTATTACAGGTTTGTATATGCACAATAAAATTATGATAGAAAGAGGAAAGAACAATGACAAATTAGCAGCTGCAATTAACAAAGGAGTTAGATAGATTGCCCCCTTTCCCAATGCTTTTTAATACAGATATATGGACGATGTCATCTCAAAATGGCAGGCAAGTTTAGAAAACCATTTTAAAATGCAGAGAATTAGAGCAAAATTAATATTGGAATATAAGATAATAGAATAGGTGAACAATTTTAACTATTTAAGCTAAATGTTTCGTGTTTTAAAAATGAAGATATAATTACTAACATTAATAGATTTTACAGCACATGTGGTACCATAAAAAGATGTCTCAAGGCCATTAGAAAGAATAACAGACTAAAATTTTACCTAGTAATGGCAGTGTCCAAGCTCATATATGATTCAAAAATATTGGGCACTTCGTAAACGCGAAGAAAGACAAATAGAAGATGCAGAAATGAGATGCAGAAATGAGATTCCTAAGGAATTTTGCAGGTTACACACTATTAGATAGAAAGAGAAGTGCTGAGAGAACTTGGTATATTCAATTTAATCCTACTGCGGTCGAGCCTTAATTTCGACATGGTCGGTCGAGCGTTATCTAGTAAGCTACTTTTATTGAGTTTTTGATGCATTTCATTACATTTAAAAAATTTCCATTTAATTACTTTTTATTTTTGTTTTTAATCCTGATAATACTAATGGTAGATTAACACAAATGACAGTCTAGAATTAACAAAAAAGAGGCAGCAGATGATAAAATGTAGTATGAAAGAGAAAAACTAATTATTATATCAAAATAAAGTATATAAACAATTTTTTTCTTATTACAACACATGCTAGTTAGTTTGATCTCCTTTTTCCCTTCTGTTTTCCTATTTTATACTATCCTATTTTTCCAACTCCAAATTCGCAAAGCACTCCTAGCATATTAGTCTACCATGTTCCAAATCAAATATACTTTTTGCATTTCCTATAGGATATGTGAACTTATTCTATATGTAAGTCTGGGTGAACAATGCTTTTCCCACATTATATTTCCATCTTTTCCTAGCTAGTTCAAGGTACCTCAAATAATAGGTTCACCTTCTGTTTCACGTTTCTTTTTGTCAGAATGTTCTTCTATTCTCTCAGATGGAAGATCATCTGCATCTGTATCAAGTCTTCTTCACATTGTTCATTTAGTTGCCCTACATCAACATGGTTGCTCTGTAATAAACGGACAGCTATCTATAAGTCATTTCGGTTGCTTAGACCATCTATCTTGCACGTTTAAGACATTGTAGAAGAGTGGACGGTTTCGGTTGCGTGGCCTCCAGTAGATACAAATGCTGAAATTTTCTGTACGTGTAACCCCAAATATAACGACTTTCCAAAAGACCAGCAATACTTCTTCAGCCAAAGAGGTAATGAAAGGGTTGGCATTTCAGAATCAGAAACCTAAAAGCGGTGAAAAAAGAAGAAGAAGAAGAAAAAAAAAGAAACAGATGGCTGGCACTTTCTGAATGCACCGCGACAGACGAAGGGTTAATAGAGAAGGTACACGAATATAGAACCAACTGGAAAAAGTACGTGGAAAGAATAGGCAGTTATTGCATACCAAAATTGCTGTTGAATTATAACCCCAAAGGGAAACGAAGCATTGATAGACCAAGGAAGAGATGCCTACCACAACATTTCAAATTTTGAGACCGGAACAAATCTTTTGGGCTTAAACCCTGTGGATGATGATGACGACGACGAAAATCGTATAGATGCCAAAATATCTTATTATTTGCCTACCAAACAAGGAAACCCACGAGAGGCTATAAGCCGTATTAGGTGGTCGATGGGAATCGCATCATGGATCTTCCGAATAGCCATCTCGCTTGGTACAGATATAGGTTACTGTGAATATCTTAATTCACAGCACGAAAGTGCTTATGTTTGTTGCAAGGTAAGTATTGCTGCTCTATATAATTCCGCAATAATAGCTCTATTTTTATCTTTAGAAAAATCTAGCGTCAGATAATGGCTACAAAGTGCTTGTCTTAAAACCATGATTATCTGAAAGATGGACTTTTATCGATGGGAGTCCTCAGGCAGCTGCTTATGCCCCTCTTTGATGCATAAGGAAGTCATAAATACCCACGGAGTACGACCGTTTTGTGTTCGCTGGTGGGACTATTATATAATTTATCAGAATGCTTAGTAATTTGTCCAAACGCAAGTATATGCTACATTTCTGCGGAAAAGTGCTAAATTCTGAATGGACAAGCCCATGAGGAACGTGGTTTCTATTACACTCATACTAAATAGCAGCTCAAAGGCACCTAAAGGTATTACTACTCTTGGAATAGAGAAATTAAGTGACTAAGCTGTCTTACAATGGCTTATAATGTGTGCTGTTATACCCATGTTCACAGCGTGCACACTACAATTTAAATTCATACATTATGCTACACATTTGCCAGGTTATACTTTCCTGGTAGTGTAGTGAAAACTGCAAATGGCGTCAAATGTACAAAGTGTACATTATTGTAAATAAAAAATAAAGAACAGTGGCCACAGTGTAAATGAAAGGGGAACATCATGGAATTTTCTACACGCTTTGTTTTTGTTATGACTCAAAGTTATATGAAATTTTATTTCTAAACCATAGTTGCTGTAATAATAATAGAAACAAGTAGTTTTATCTACCTGTTGCAGTGTGCAGAACAAAATACATTTGACAAAAAGCTTTGCATTTCATAATAGTTTATAAAATGTTTCAAATATTAAGCACCTCTTCATATTGCATCATAATTTGTACGATTCACAACGTTTGACTTTTCGAATAATTTCTGTTAGCAAGGAACCAGGCTTTATAGATATTTTTTGGGAATTTTTCAGTCAGAGATATTTAGAAAATCAAAATCGTTCTTTCTAGGAAGTGCATCTGAAAAAATTCTCACCACAGTTTCCGAAAGTCAGGTAGCATTGAGAGCACGCAGTGTTTCCTGGATATTGTCCAGCTCAGAATTAGGTCTTCTGTTCTTGAAAAGCTTTTATTTTGGAAAAATAAAATGCTTTAACGGTATATTGAACATAGTATATCATAAGGACATCTACCGGTAAGTGTTTTTGTTTTCTAAGTTTAAGGATTTTACAATAATTATTTAACCCATTAAATTTAAAGGTAGAATATGAGAGTCGCTGATACTACAGTAATTTCGTATTCGTAAACTTTAACAATTATTTGGACTCTTTTTATGCTTCATATTTGCATATTTTTTAGCAAAGGCACTTAATATTATGGTAATTTTTCTTAATATTTTGCCATGCCACTTTTTATGAGAAGTCAGTTGGCGTTTTTTTTTCTTCTAATTTACGTCCTCCAATGTTAAGTCATATAGGACGATGAATGAAACTGGTGAAATGATGCTCAAATGAGTCCGGGGTCCATGGAGCATAGAGCTACCCGACATTCGCCTTGAGGGATAAGGGAAAACCCCGGTAACTCACCTCAGGTAACTAACCCTGACCGAGATTCGAACTCGGGACCTCTTGAACGTAAGGCAGACACGTTACCATCTACGCTACCGATGTGGGCTAGTTGGCGTCCTATAACTTCAGTGGTGGATATAGTAAAAATAAAACATGACTAGGTAAGGTAAGTAATAAGAACGGAGACTACGGCCTCTCAGCAATTTCGACTTGGGCACCTATACCCCAAAAAGCGTTGCTGCAAGAGGAAGAACTGAGGTGAAAGGAAAACTAGAGCTGTCGATCCAGGATCGCCTACAGAGCAGAGAGTAGGGCCCCTACTAACAGTTTCAGATTGAAGCTCCATGGTGGCGTCAACTAACACCTGCAGCCTTCCCAGCTGGAGATGGGCACATTCCCCTAGAAACCTTATTAGCCTGAGACTGCTGAGGAAGGAGTTTACAGACAACATCCTTTTCTCCAATTATACGGTAAATAGCTCTGGGATAGGAAAGTCGGTCAAGAGAATGGAACTCGCAACTTCCGGAATTTGGGCCAAAAGCTTTACCACCGGAGCTTGGTAGAACATAACAAAACCGATATACGAGTGTAACTACTGCATGCAATACCATTGAAATATAGTCGAACCTGTGTAATTCGAATTTGAATATCCTAAGTATATATTCCAATTATTTTAAAAATATGATCTATTCTAAGAATAGGAAATATAAAAGTGGTATACACAGACTATAAAACCTTTGTTCTGAAATCAGAGCATTTTAAAATATAATACGAAAAACTACAGTACAGCTGCTACTACAGTTCAGAATGACAGGCCTGAATAATTCTTCACTGCGGCTACATAAATGTTTGCAGACAAGCATTCTCAAAAGTTTACACTTTCAAACATAGGCATGAGTTTCTGTCAAATTCAATTAAAAAGTACGATCAATTTAACAGAAATCTTTACTCTGAAGACTCCAATCAGCTCATTTCCCAGTGCGCAATCATTGTATGAAATCTGCGTCGCTTTGATCATGCTACTCCATCCACCTTTTAGTTATTGCATTGGCTCCCGCTTATGGAGCGAGGAACATTACACTCTTTTTGACATCTCTACCAAATCCTTCATTTGGTATCCCAAGCTATCTAAATGCTCATTAAATGCCCAGTTTATTATCATATTCCAGAACGTCGCGCACCAAGCTTTCCAATCGTATCGTACCGACTCATCATATAACCATCTATTCACCATCGAGCCGGTCTTTGGAATTCCCTGCCGCAGCACATACGGAACTGCCGGAAATTCCGCACAGTTCAAGAGAAACGCTACCGCCTGCATTTGCAGCCTAACTTAATCTGCTGCTAATTATAATATAATAACTACCTCGCAGCATTAATTTACTTTTACTGCTATGAATGCTAGCAATCAGTATTTAAATGTTAGATATTAAACTACTTAAAGCAACATTTGTTCCTATATGAATATTTATTTTTAAAAAAATTTGTTTTTTTATTTTTCTTCATTTTAATACTTTGGTTAACCTTTTATATGTTAAAGCTTTTTGTGCTCTATCATATTTTAATATACGCTTAATTTTCTCCTTATTTTTTATGCGTTTGCAATTACACTTTTAATTTGTTTATATCTTACTTTTATTTCTGCTTGATCTTTTTTTTTTTACTCTCTCTTCTTTTTTAACTTAAATCTTTGTATAAGTGTCTTAAGTAATCATTTTAAATATCTCTAAGGAGAGAAAGATTATTGAACACGTGTATCCTGAGTTTCTTATATTTTTTTTATTGTTTATATTTTTTAATTTTTATTTTTTCTGAGATATGAAGAAACCTTTTTATATATTCAAATCACCGGTATTTAAGTGTATAGCTGAAACTGATAATTTTACAAATTCCTTTCGGAGAACTCAGGAGTCAAGCAGTCACCATGAGAGGAAGTACACTGTCGTGTTTCTTACTTCTCGAAAGCGAAAACAGTCAATCGTACATTTAACTTTCAAAAATATAGGTATGTCCATTGTCACTGTGGCGCTCTTTACATAGCAAATTCAATGAGACCTTCTTGTGTGATTTACATCCTCCAACGTTAAGTCATGTCGGACGATTAATGAAATTGGTTGAATGAATGATCAAATGAGTCCGGGGTCTATGGAACTTAGAGCTACCCAACATTCGTCTGCCAGGATAAGAGAAAAACCCGGAAGAAACCTTACCCAGGTCACTCACCCTAATCAGGAATCGAACTCGGAGTCTGTTCAATGTGAGGCAGACACGCTACTGAATCCACCTAATACAGCTTTCGTCTAAACCATGCTTCCTTCCAGCTTTGTTATAAGAGGCATTACAATTTTTGATAAAATATAGAGCATTATTGGTGTTTATTGTTATGTGGATAAATTCCTGCCTTCTAGTTATGACAACCATAAGCCTGTTATGTGCATTAATTGATTCAAATTAATTTTTTATAATGTAATTGTAAATATACACATTTCATTCATTTGTGTTTTCACTCCCTATGTTTAGTGATGGGAGTTAGCTACCATCTGGAGTCCCTGGGAGTTAAAGGTACCTGCCAGCTCTTCTGATTCCTTTGTTGGAGGTAGATTGATATCATCATAGGGAATATAGGCTGATACGAGTATAAACTCCTTAAGTCCTACTTCCAATGTGTTCGTAACATCAATGTGTTCAGGTATTTTTTTTCTTAAACGCAGGTTATAGGTATCCTGACAGTTCTTATATAAATTAATTTCCCACCAGCCTTCTTGGGTCCTTTTATCTCCCCTTTATAACACCAGGGATCCAGGATGAGTGCCACATCAGAAGACTTCATGTTCACAGAGAGTGCAACAGTAGAGTAGCCTGTACTGCAGATTTGTCTGCGGTATCCGCATCAACTGTTTCCCTATCTTTTAGAAGATCAAAGGATATCCTTCCACCTCTCCAGTAGACCTTAAAATCGGCGTTGGGGATTAAGTTGTATGAGCTAGAAGTAATAAACAAGGCCAGAATTTGTCCCTCCTCAACCACTTTTCTGCTCATTACTAACCACTCTTCTATGTACAATTCGGGATTTTGTCTCCCGAGTCTTTTGACAACTAGAACTGTTTCGGAAGTGTCTGATATCCAGACTAACAGCTTAGATCTTTTTAGGAGGACCTTTGAGTCTACTTGTTTTATTTTCAGGCCTTCACAAAGATCCCTAAGTCCACTAACAGTCTGCTTAAACAAAACTTTGGTATGTTGATTTGTGCAAGTTATCTACAAGACTCCATGCACATATTTGGTGCCACTGAATTGCGAAGTAGGTCCTCCTGTAGAAACTTCATTCACTACCTCAATCAGTTTTCACCAAATTAGATCTGCTTGTTCCTGATTTACTTTAACATCAGAATGATGATAGTTGATGACTGCCATCCAGCTTCTCTACGGCATCACGAAAAGTCAGTCTGTTCCGGTTTGGAACTCATGGATTTTGGCTTACTGTTCCACATATTTTGAAGTTCTGGAGTCTAATTTGGGCCTTTTAACTCCCTCACCTGTTCCAGACTTCTTTTCTTGGCGGGGTCTTCCTGGTTGGTTCCTCTATCCTCCAGGTTCCCTCACTCATTTGGTTTTCCCTCAGACGTTTCTTCCCCTGTGCACAGGAATCTTTTAATTTGCAAAGCTGATTTCTCAATTCCTGCAGCCAAATCTTCAACAGATGTCTCGAAGGTTCTCACAAATATGGTGGAGAGATAGCGAGCCCCAGCAGTGCCTCCTAAGCCAAGGTAAGGCTATGTACTCGGAAGATCGCCTGCTATCTCAGGGACTCCGCTAATGACATATCTCTCACGTGCCATGTACCCCTTTAGCACGGAAAGATATTACGTCTTGGGGTTGGGAAGTTGTTTCGCGGTCTCCTATTCAATATATTGGAGACAAACGTACAAAGTGTTTAGGAGATCAGCCTAACGACCATGTAGATCCCGGCTCTCTACCACCTGCCGAAGCGTCCGGTACCCGCTCAAGGTTCAGCTTTAGGGGCTTACAGGCAGTTACGCCATTCCAGACGCCTCCCGCTGCTGATTTTTAAGTCAGTACTCAAGAATTTTATTTATAGGTTAAAATAGTATGTGTTATTTAAGCAGTTAAGTTATGTAATTATGCTTTAATTTTGTTCCTTGTCTGCATTTTGTATAAAGCAGCTAGGAGCAAAAATATGTTTATGTATGACGAGCAAAGCTAACGGATAATTCCTAGTGCCCATTTGATCAAACATTTGAAAGAGCATCATCATCTATGCAATTGTCCATTTGATAACCGCAGTTCTCTCATTTATTCGTAATTCGGCATCTATCACATTAAATGTAAGAGAAATATTTTCAGGAGTCCGAGAGCTTCATGTTAGTTAATCCAAGAAAATAAAATATGTATTTTGAAATTTAGTAATATCTGTGGTACAGTGTATATGCAAGTGTCTATCTTACGCTTTGAATTCTTCGCCACCGTCCTCGGACAAGGTGATGTCGGAACACTTGATATTGACTTTCGGGAATACCTTTGACTGCGGTAAGAATAGCTTGTTCAAAATCTGCAAGTAATATAAGTGCCAAAGTTAAGGTCATATACACATTAGACAATAGTAGTGACGAGCGTTGTACTAATAGGCACGTATCTACGGTAACTCGGTACATCGCAACACATTACACGCCGTAAAACATTTTACAAACCTTGGTGGTGTTAACCTATGACATACTTCCTATTGGAAGTAGTGTCTGTCTAGTGAACGCGAGTGCAGTTTGCCCCTCAAAGGGAAACTACCCTACCGCCCACTAATGAGCGTCATAAATCTATCTCCACGCTTCAGAAATATGGAACACTGTCGTTGCGGAGCAATAGCAACCCTGAATTTCTCAAAGTGACAGTCGCATGTCTACTACACGTGGAGTCTCAGTTGCCAAAGTTCCAACTTCCAGTTGATCTATTTCATTACGTTCAGAGATGCGTTATGTGTCACGTTGTGGAGACCGTGGGAGGGAAATGCAATGGCAAATGCAAATGAAGTAGTAGATAACTTTTAGTCAAATGAAAATAATCAAAGTGAAGACAATAGTGTGAATAATTGGGCCAAGTTACACTAATGGAAAAGCCTCAGAAAAAGTTATAACGGGAACTGTTTTTAAGCAAATTCAAGCGCTTGTTTTGAACACATATAAATATGTGCTGACAAATAATTGTGGTAAGGGTGAACCTGACGATAAAATCTGGGTATTCACAGAAATACAGTAAGAAATATTGTGACGAAAGGAATACCTAAGACGCCGATCAAGTGTGAAAACAAGAGGAAACGTTTCTCTAAAGTAGATAATTTCACATGCGATTTAATTCGTCGAGAAATTTATAGATTCTATGCTAAAGGGAGAACGCCCACCTTAGACGAATTGGTTGCACATTTGCAAGAAATTTGTGATTTTCCTTATGGGCACTGCACTTTGCGCGGTTTCAAATACCGCACTTTGAATAAGTCAAGGGTATTATAATTTGTCAAAACTAAGGAAGTTTCGTAGTACGATATACATATCGTCAAAACTAAGGAAGTTTTGCAGTAATGGACATAAGATAATTTATTTAGACGAAACCTAGTACGACACCCATGACGTATCGAGAAAGGTGGCAACCTTGCAGAAATGACTGGGAGAAGGAGGGCCGGTGTTGCAAAACGATTATAAGGGTTCGTCAAAGGCAGCGGCCAACGTGCACACGAGTTAATTAAACAGATTTTAACTCTGATTTGAGCATTAATTACTGCTGAAAATATCAATTGTTTCAACTTTTATGATACTTGTAACACAAAGGGGAAAAGAGAAATAAGTATAATGATTTGGTTTACATGCATTAAAGGTATTTTAACTATAGTTTAAAACACAACTAAACGTATGCCCGATCGCTGAAATAATAAATAAATACACTACAGTGCAAATGAACTGAACATTAATTCATTCTTTTTCAAACTGTTGTTCGCATTTCTAAAGTGCATTTATATTTATATTTGAGATAAGCATTTCCAATAATTGGTGATTTATATTCCGAAGTAATGCTGTTGTACGCTTATAATTTAGATAAGTGTCGCAAGGAAGCATGTGTTATTCAGGCCTTTCATGCTGAATGTATATTAAGGGATGATAACTACGAGATGTGCACAGCTCGCGTTCTAGTTATCCTAGAGATGGGCTATTTTATAGCAATGATAAGAAAGTAAGATTCTGTCGAATCGTAACATTAATATCCATATTTTCATAGTATCTATCGGATCGTAATTAAAGGATGTCATGTTCTCAGTAGTGAAGGATAAGATACTTTACCGAATTCGGCAGCGCTTGTAGGAGAGGCAACCATATGTTTCGCAGGAGTCTTCAGCATGGCCCCACTTCATGTGCACACAACTTTTGCATCTACTCTAAATCTGAGTTTTCTAAATTTCTGCTTGAGCTTTCTACATGCTTCTAATAATACAGACAGTGCAATAAAATATGCCTTCGTACATTGTCATTATACAATAAAGAAAAAACCAATGGGAAATACGAGGATGAATCATACGGAAACCTTGAATATGTTTAAAACTTTCTTATTAAACACAAGTGGAACAAAGGTGAATCGCTTTTTGGCATATCTCCCTATCGTTCAACACAATATTCCGGAGAGAAGAAGGTGGACGGATTCCTCTGAAAAAGAATTATTTAGGGCGTGCGTGCAGCCACTCGTGCACCGCCCGGTGCACTTCTGCATAGGAACAAATTTTGTTTTCTTCCATCCCTCCTTCAGTGGTTCAAACAAGTGGTAATCACTTGGCGCGAAGTCCTGTGAGTATGGCGGATGTGGAAGCGTATCAAAATGCAGGCCATTGATTGTTGGAATTGTTGCTCAGTCATTATGATTTAAGCATACAATGAATGATGGAATGTGTTAAACCAAGGCTAATGTTCAGATTTGCTGCTATATTGTGACTTTGTGGGTTCGTACAATTAAAAGTCCAATTTGGCGAAATTCTAAATGTTCTTTATTTGTGTAGAAACACACTGCGTAGCAGCAGAATTACATTACATATCACAAACGACAACACCAAGGTCGATGACAATAACAAACAGGTTACTCAACTTCCCCTCTTTACAACAATCTTGTTACATGCCTTACAAAAGCAACTCTTGTTTCACAACTTACAACTCGATTCTTGGCGAGTCGTCGCCTCTTTAAATACCTCACTGATTATTTCTAGATTACTCGAAAATAAACTAGAACCCGAACAGTCTCTATCAGTCAAGAAGTAACTAGAAATTTCCATTTATCTCAGTTTCTTTGTTTCGGCAGACCTTTATCTAAATGTTTATCTTTGTCTGCCGGCTCTTGATTTTCACACTTCCCGCCTATCAGTTCCTTTTGTGTAAACCAGCAGCGCGAACGTAGACACGGCTTCGCGACAGTATCGAGGTGTTTTTACATCGCAATAGCTTCAACTGCTGCCGCAGTATCTGGTGTCAGAGTGCGGTTGACTGATCCGGACGCGGGGCATTTCTCATAGAAGTCATGCCAATTCTGATCTTACTACTCCATTCATACAGTAATGTACAACACTCATTCAGTGATAGACAGGCATCACCATACTGGGCCTTCACTCGCAGATAGATTTCAGTAGACTTCGTACCTTCATGCCTCAGCAATCATGATAGAGCGCTGTTTCTCCTTGATGAATGACGCAAACGAGACAGCCACTTTGAAAAGGTACGTTGGTCGCGTTTGCTTTTCTGCAGTATGCTGCAACTGGTTAGACTCATTTTACATCATTTGGTAACAGTACTGCCAACTTAAAGAACAATGACGCATTATGTCGATTTTAACTTAACTTTTCACGTTTTCATTTGACTTCTCGTTATAGCATGAGTTTCACAATATTTGATAAAAGAACATTTGCCGAAAGTACTCGGGACAGTATTAAAACTTATCTTCTACAAAAACACACTGTACAGCTTTAAGTTAACTATACAAGTAAATGTGACTTTTCTCCTAGATTATCTATCCGCAAGAAGTTTCGCCGCTCATTGATTTGATTCCATTGTGCTCCAATTTGCACAGCCTCTATAGTTTTGGGCAGTGAAGGTTTTACTTTTTCTCTCAAAGTGTAAACTCATTTCGTCTTGTACAGGAGGATACCCAGCTTATTAATGATATGTAATAGTTTTTGTCTTAGAGTTGTGAACAAGCTTCTATGGAAGATCACTCATATCTTGGACTGGTTTCGTTTCAGTACAATTCCTAATGACCAATCTGTATACTTTTCCGTAATTTTTATCAATACGTTGCTCATTTTGTCGCATAAATTCATCGTTGAATTTTTGCTTGTGGAGAAATTAATGGCTTTTAGCGAACACACACCCTCATAACACGTCAATCAATATTTTTGGAAGTTAAAACTATAGATCCCTAACAGAATCAATTCTTTGCTCCTTTCATTTATGATTTCGTTTTACGATTGCCGTTGTCTAGACACACATCTCCCTACACCCCAATTTTGTTTGTTTGTTGTTGTAATTTTAAGTCCTCGGACGGTGAATGAGATGGGTGAAATGATGCTCAAATGTGTCCAGGGTCCATGGAGCTTAGAACTACCCGACATTCGTATTTAAGGATAAGGGAAAACCCCAGGAAAACCCCTTATCCAGGTAGCTCACCCTGACCGAGATTCGAACTCGGGACCTCGAACGCGTGGGTCAGACACGCTCCCATTTACGCTACCGAGACTGGCCCTACACCCCAATGTACTGTTATATTAAATAAATAGTTCCACTACCATAGTCAAGGACATACTTATTAGATGACTGAATCGGTACACTCTCAAATTAGGTAGTAGTTAGTGACTTACGGGATATTTAATCCCAGCAATTCGTTTTTGAAGCGGAGGGAACTGGTATATTTACAATTACAACTTCGGTGCAAATCTGGGGGCAAATCTAAGTGAGGGAGGGTGTCGGTATCCACCCTCAAATTTGTGTCTAATATTGATATTTAATGTTCACATGAACATTAAACACGCACTTACAATTACTTGAAGATATATTACTGATAGTGTTCAAAGAGTAATCTAAATAGGCTGAATAGTCCCCCAAATTAATTGGAGACATACATTCTTACACGTGCTTGTTATATTTCTACCGTATATCTACTAAGGAGAAGAAAAATAACCCCATCCCACCAAATAATTAATCCAAATAGCTGCTTTAAAATCTTCTGAATCAAATAAAATACATTTTTAAAACAAGTCTAATGGCTAAGTATTTGAACAGCATAGTTCAGAGACAAATGCCGGATATTTATCAAATGTTTTATTTAATTTCAGTGCTTTTGGATATGTGACATGAATATTAAAGTATAATCCCCCATTCCTATTTACCTCTTATGTGCATGTCATCTTTTTAACATCTCGATTTTTTTTCTGGGAATAGCTGTGAAGTCTCATTCATTCGTTAGAAAGTGTGTGTAATTTTGTGTTACTGGCCAACACTAGACAGAAGTGTAAACAACGGCGTATTGTAAAAGCCATGCACATTTCTTTGCAACACTAGCTTTTCCTGTGGCATCAACATATCCTGTATTTAAACGAATCCTTTGAAAAAAAAAATATATTTAAAGGGCATCTGAGCTGGATTTATGGTTATACTTCACTTAACCTTTTTCTTTAATTTGTAAATATTTTTCATATTTGCTGTTGCTATCCAGCTGATTCTTTAGAAGTCTTACAAGGAATATGGACCTTTAATTCCTGCATATAACCAGTAATCCAGCCATATGATTATCCTTGGTTTGCTCTATACCACTTCTACCAGCAACAAAATTATACTAAAAGGCATCCGGATTTTTATTACAGAGCAGTGTTTAAAAGTGAGTTATAAAATTACATAAATTATAGATACATAATTATAATTATATGTAATACATTAAATTTACATAATTCATTAATGTTATTATACAAAATATTATAAAGTAATTTCTCCATGTGTGGAGCTACCATATGCAAATTTGGATATTTCGTAATACATACAATTTCATAGGAAATATCACATTTAATATTGCGAAGTTGGGCGACAAATCTGTTGTATTAAATATGAACCTATGATAACACTACCTAGATCCATTAGCACAGCAAATAGCTAATTTTGAATTAAAACCACCAATTCCAAAATAGGATTTGTGATAGACGAAACAACGAGTGCTGGACGAAAGCGCACTACAGAAAAAGATGAAGATCACTTTAATATATGTAATTTATTTCAAATAAATTTTGGTGCCTTAAAATCTTTCCGAGGTAATCTTTAATAACACTAATATGCAAAATTTGACTTTTTTTCAGGATTTTTTATTTTAATATGTCACTATTCCTAAACTGAGTAAGGTGAATCCAAATATGAACTCAGGTTTTCTCCATCATGAACCAATCTTTCACAATATAAGAATTAGTAAAATATGTATTTTTATACTCAGCTCTAACGAATTTATATTATATTATTAAATCAAGGTTAATAAATCTACAACTGTCAACATAACCTTCTTCATAATAAATTAATGTTTCATATTTCTTGTAAATAATCAAATACATTTAAATATTACTCAGGTTTTTTTACACTTTGCCTTGAAATGCACGTCTTTCCACTTTCTATATGTCCCGGTGGAATCGTTCACCCTGCTCTTCGTTGAACACAGTCGAGATTTTCTGAGAGAAAAAAAAGAGTAAATGAGAGTGCAGGGAAAGTCCTTTCACACTCATATTGCAACCCATTAAATTTCTTAAGCATATATTCTATAATACCTTTGTAATTTGAATTCTTGTACTTTCTCAGAAAGTTTACGATGAGACTCATATAACCAATTCTTGCCCGTTTTTCAATATCTGTAATCGATTCTTCAAATGAGGTATCAGAAGACAACTGCCTAATTTGTGACCCAACTACGTAATTTCCCTCTTTTAATTTAGCTTCAGATATTTCAAGGAAATTCTTTTAGATTTATTTGTAGCAGTTCTCATTATTACTTAAAGACTTAATAAATTGCTTCATTAAGTCTAATTTTATGTGTAAAGGTCGTGTAAAAGAACATTTTTGGGTTCACATGACACTCGTGAGTATTTTTCATTTCTGGCACGAGACTGTCTCTCTGCTTCCAATTCTCAAGTGCTAGAATCGCACTCTACCATTCCACTCACAAATAAAACATGACATTTTAGTATAGCCTTATTGCTGATCTAGTTGCATGCCAATAACTTTTAACCTGTCACTTAAGCTCTGCATATTTGACTTTTTCTAGAAGTAATTCTAGGTTATAATGTGTTTCCTTGAAGTGAACCGAATGGGCTACTGGAACTGATACATATTTATACAAAATTACACATTTAAGACTAATTTTAGTATTGTTTTTCTATTACACTGGTGTCATTTTTGTAAAACATATTAATTCGAACAAAGAAATTATTAGTATTTCTTAGTTACATACAATATTTATGCGCAGAACTACATCAAAACCTTTAGGTATTACTACTAATAGTTAAAAAAAAGGTTCGTGATAGAAGAAAAACGACTTAAGCTCTGGAATCAGCACAACAGATTTATCAAAGCAGGCACAATTTGGCGGAAACCCCAGAACCATGATATCAGTGTAATGGTTCAACTTTTTCCACACTCTGTCATTCTAGTTAATTGATGGAAATTAATAATTTCTCCACACTAGCGGTATATAGGCTAAGGGTTTTGATAGATAGAGTCAACATGAAAAATTCAATGTCATGGCCGGGATTTGAACCACGGATCTTCTGGTTTCTGTCCAGTCGCCCTTAACCTTTGAGCTACCATGGCAAACGTGCCGTCCTGACATTAAATTCTCCATTTGACTCGTATATTACCCCGGTAGACCACTTAGGGGCTCGAGATACACCGTTTGTGGCGACCTACTATCGTAAGTACTTAAGTCCCAGGTTTCATCATTTAACTCTTATTATTTTAGTTAATTGATGGAAATTAATCATTTCTCCACACTAGCCCTATATAGGCTAAGGGTTTTGATAGATAGAGTCAACATGAAAAATTCAGTGCCATGGCTGGGATTTGAACCACGGCTGGGACTTAAGTACTTATGATAGTAAGTATCTAGGATGCGAGAGCCACTAGTGGTCTACCGGGGAAATATACGAGTCAACTGGAGAATTTAATGTCAGGACGGCACGTTGGCCATGGTAGCTCAATGGTTAAGAACGACTGGACGGAAACCAGGAGATCCGTGATTCAAATCCTGGCCATGGCATTGAATTTTTCATGTTGACTCTATCTACTGTCATTCATTTAAAGGTCTCTCGATATTCAATTACTTTTCGAGATATGAAAGGTGAATGGACCTTTACGGCTTGTATATAGCGTTTAGTTTAAAAACGTTTGCTCTCACTGCTTCAATTGTTATTTGTAACGAAGTATGTGATCCAACTATTTCTGTAAATGCTGATGTCGATTAAAGTGAACTGGTTAGAACAATAAACGTTCTTAAAAATATACTGTAGGCCTAACAATAAATAATAAAATGTATACAGGGACTTATAAATATACCGCACTTTTAAAATGCGTTAACATCTCTTATTAACTTATGTGTATTGTAAGATTTAGTGAAGTAAAATAAGCCGAGTTTATTGAGCCGTCAGCTATTTGAAATAATTTCAAAGTCAATTAGTGCGTTAGGTTGAAGAAGGGATCCTCTCTTAAAATGTTAACTGATTTAGGTTAAGATTCGTCTGTTAATAAGTCACATTTCTGCAGCTGTATCATTGAGATCGTTGCGAAAACGATATTGGTATG